>OZ026505.1:15190358-15457858 GCA_964019985.1 Aurelia sp. 4 Dawson et al 2005
ACGTATCGTAGAACTGTTGCCTTGGCTGCTCGTTAAGGCCATGTGTACATCTTTTAGATATTTTGCATAAAAAGTTCCCTGTGTTGTTATTAGCATCTGTCAATTTGAAGGCCTCATTTTTGCTGATTTTGTCCCTTAGATTGTTAATTATTTGCATGATTTCTTGACTTAGGGTTGCACCTTAAAATTTTGGTATGCACTTCTAAACAGTATCAAAAGCCCCAGTAAAAGTTCCCCTAAGAGAGTTGCTTCTGTAGAGATGTATCTAAACGAATGAAACAGCATTCTGTGAATACCAGTGGTGAATACTAATTTTTGTTCACAGTCTGAATTCAAACGAAATCTCAACGCCAAGCTAACGATTGGAGGCTCTGCGTGAAAAATCATTGCAGTGCACCTGTCAATAATGGACATATGGGTACGTCAATTAGCTTGCAGCTGACATTACATCAAAGAGCAAGGTTCCGACTTTTAGGCAATTTCAAGCATATTTTTCGCTCTGATCAAGCCAGGCTTTAATTTTTCTCACTCAATTAAGGACATGTTTTTGCACCTCGTGTTTTGCTCCTCCAACGCGGCTATCGATTACAATTTAATGAATTCATGCCGGTGGAAACATGTATCTTCTTTTATGTCAGGAAATGTCAAAAGATGTGAAAGATTCACGGCTGCTTGGCAATAATCGTTGAAATAAGCAAAGAAAGCTTCGTGTGAAAGACCAAAGGAAACAGTTGGAAGGGCAGAAGGCATCAGCCTCCCTCAGCAACCCGACTCTTATGGCCCAGGCTGTTGGAATGCAGCAAAACATTTATCTGCACTTGCAACAACTTTTTGCATTGGCAGCAAATTGCAGTAATCATGTTGAAGATTCCAGTAGCTGCAATTTGCAGCGACTTTGTAGCAACTTCTATATTGTAACATGCTATTCTCCGAGCAAATTTATCGTTGAAAAGAGCATACCATATTCAAAAGCGACCTTGTACCCTTGCGTTTGAGGTAACTGAATATGACATACATCAGCAGGAAGTGCACATCCTTAGCTTCTAAAGTATGTCTGGGATTTTCAAATTCCTTTTTCCCTTGAATCTATATGCTTTCACAATGGCAAATGATTTTTCCACCTTCCCATAGTCGTCTTTGGCTGCAAAAGGCGGAGCGGAGCAGGCCCGTCGAACCTTCGTCGAAACGAAATTCATATTAGGGGGCTGAAAAGAGGGGCTAGCGAAAGCGAAGAGAGCAAAAACGGGGGTCATGGGCTTGCCCCCGGGAAAATTTTTATGACCACGCCCTTTAGATCGTTAGGAAATGCCCCATTTTTGGAAAATGTCCTTTTGACGGAAGCAAAGAATCACGACTAATGAGAGTCATTCCATGAAAATTTTGAAATTTTTGACTTATATGAATGACATCAAAAGATATTGCAAGTTTGATAGATTCTGATAGCTTCCTCGAATATATACGAGTTTGAATCTTCATCCCTATGACCTTTGTTTTTACGGCCTTTTTCACTTACAAAATCAACATAAACTTCAGCAAATTATTGGGGGGCAGCCCCCTGTTATGGAATAGACAATTTCTTCTAGGTCTGACCGAGACCAGACCATTGATCCGGGACTATAGCCAATATTCCTTATTAGGTAAATTAGTCCTCATTAGTTCGCACGAGTGAGGAATGAACGTTTGGGTGTGTTGTCGTGAGATATGCTGGGGACATTCCAGAATTATGATTGAGTGAGAGCAGGCAACACGATTTTACGATTTTGATGTATGAACTTGATTATAAATAAACTGGAGAGTATAGTCATAATCGTGTGTGCATTCTTCAGATTTATTCTGTACCTGTTACTGTGGCTGATTCATCAAGAGTAAAGGTTTATAGCTGCAGTATCTATGTAACACCCCCTAGCCCCCTCTTCCGACGGGCCTGCGGATATCCCTGTGGAGCACATACAAATTGCTTAGCATTCCGAGCTCCAAGTTCAAAAGGGTACAAAATAGATTTTCGTACCTGTACCAAGCAGATTTGTGAGTCCAAAGAAAAGGGGATTTTATTCATGGCACTTGCAATCAATAAGCACATCGCGATCACATCTTCTTTAGGCGTCATGCTGTATAGCTCGGGCGATCATAGACTTCCACTGCTCTCTATTTTGGCATTTGTGAATCACTTCGCAGCTCTTGTCCATTTGTGACCAATCTCTGATGTTGTCCAGCTGTTTTCTTCTTTGTCTTGCTCTGTCCAAAATGCCCTCGATTCTTACTGTTGTAACTGATTCTTCCATGTTTCCTTCCCTGATTATACGTCCGAAAATTCTCCAATATTTGTTGTTTGATTCCCGAACCAGCTCCTTCTCTGTGCTCATTGACCTCAAATCTTAAACGTTACTTTTCTTGCCCGTCCAACTTATTTTTTGCATTCTCCTGTAACACCAAAAACTCAAATTAACTCTCTTCTCTTCAGTGGTGGTGCCAGGGGAGGGCTACAGGGGGCTACAACCCCCTATCGGAAGCATCTAGCTCCCATGTCGGAGGAAATTTTGGTTCGTGTCGGAGGAAATTTGGCAAAATGATGTAAGAAACGAAACTGAACTTTTAGACCATTTCTACCCCCTTGTTGGAAGCTCCAGCCCCTCTGTCGGAAGATCTCTGGCGCAATCATGCATCCCTTCTTCTTTTCCTATGGTCCATGCTTCACAGGCATACTTCATGAGTGGCCAGATGCAACCTTTTAATACCCAAATCCTTGCTTCTGTTGAGAATGCTTACTATGTCCTTTTTGCTCTTTTGCTTGTCCAATTCTCCTATTGATTTCGCATTTGCTTTTATCCTCCGGGGGTACATATATTGTAATAAAGTGGGTCTGACGGCAAGTATCGGTAATTACAAGAGGAATTGTTAATAATAATAATAAGGTAAAATGAGGAAGATTTTAAGGTAGTAAGTAAACTGAGGAAGATTTTAAATCGAAACGTTTTTAGCAAACTTGCAGTTGTGTTTCTTTATTTTAACAATAATTGCGGCCGAAGGTCGCTTACTAATCTGTGTGTAGCTGAGTGAATTTGAGATTTGAGCGCATACCTTGCTAATTAGGCAATTGTTAAAACAATGGCAGTCACATGCCACGACTTTATTTGATTGGTGGAAAGGAAGAATGAATAGGTTATCATTGGCCAGCCTAACAATTAGTAGGGCTTTCATTGGCTGGTTCGAAGAAAAGAATAACAATAATAGGTTGACACGGCGACTGCAACTGATGAAGGAAAGATTGCAGTGACTTTGCAGTGAAGTTGGAAAGGGACTGGAGTTTGAGATTTCATTTCAAGTTACGAACAAATACTTGGAAATTGCCGATGTGGAAGGTGGAAGCTTTTATGGGACCTGTTAAACATCAAGAAAGATCCAAAACTTACAGAGATGCAAAGCTGTGCTCGACATCAGTGGATAACGCAAGAAACCAAAACAAACTCACTTAGCTTCAGTTCCTCGGGATTGAAGCTAAATTCCACATTGGTTCAATATAAGAAGCAAACTCTCCACCAAAAGAGTTTGTTACGTTACAGCAACTGTAACATTCTCTCTGTAGAACGTAACAAGCTCGAGAAGTCCACCTTCGAATTTCCAAGCACTGCAAAGTCACAAACACTCGGTAAACTTACTGCGAGATGCATCCTAAAATCAACTTCCTCTTACGGATTCCTTCCTTTCTTTCAACACAAGTCAATGAAAACAAATTTGAATAACAGTGTAATTCATTTCCATGGTTGCAAGGTCAAAGTACCAAAGGGAAATTCTATGTCTCTTTCAAATGCTCGTTCTATCCATAGAAATGGTTCCATCATTTCAAATCCTCCGCAGAGGCTATCCAGTTGAAAGAGCCCCTTGCAACTAAACAGCACTTTTGGTAGACTTATCCCAAGTTTATTTCGTCATCTGTAATAAGTCACCTGAAAGACTTCTGGCAAGTCTACGCTTTGGGGACAATCTTTCCTGATTCGAAATCATTTTATATCCAACAATACTATGATTCAGCTACCCGGCCGCATGTTTGTAATTTATAAGTTACTAGTAATAATAATAATGATAACCTTACGATCTGGTGTGCGTCTCAGTCATGAAGTCAAAAAGCACAGGGAAACAGGAGACTCTAGGTCATAAAAATGAGGTTAACAAATCGCGAAAGCCCCCGGCCTTGCGGCCGATTTGCCTGCTGTCAAAATTGAGGGTGTGCATTGTATTGTATCGCATAATTTACATGTGGCCGAAGGGTCTGCGGTCAGAATGTTCACAATGGGGTTACGCAACGTTGCACGAAGGTCAATCTGCATAATTGTTGAGCGACCAAGGCCAAACAAAGCATATGTCTGTAAAATATTTTGCGAGAATTCCATCATGAGCGATTTACTAGAGAAAAAGAATGAAAACCAAGGACGTGAAGTTAATATTCAAAATGTTGATTATGAATTTGCTCATGAGCATGATGACACAGACTATGCAACTCTCATCGAAGAACTAAACAAAAAAGATCTTAGTTTGTCTGAAGAAGGAAGATTCGTGCAAATTCAAGACAGAAAAAGAAGTGGAACACTGCAAGTTGAAATGATGAAAAATATTTGCCACGGTAAGGTGATTTATTTCAATCAATTTTTATCTGCATGAACCAACTGACAATGCTCTATAGTGCAACATTTAGGCTGCTTTGTTTTCATGCGGTGCCGGCCACGGTGCAGGCACTTTGCAAACGGTGAAATAACCTCCCATTCACACGAATACGGCACATTTTGTCATTGCCAGCAGATTTTGAAAACGGTCGGTGTTGAAAACGGAAGTCTGACCGGCACATTTTCAAAACGGCATCATGTAATTTAAAAGACTTGGTGAATATTGGAAAAATGATGATAACGGAACATTTTTCAAAGCTTTCAAAATGAGGTCACGGATTGCGGGTTTGGCCATTTTTGGACTTGCCCATGTCGTCCTGTTAAGAAAGGAAGAGAAGACTTGCCACAAACAGTTCACAGCTGGATACCACAGCTGGGTGGCCGGACGGTTTTTGGTACGACCGACGCGACAGCGGCACTTTCCGATCATGATAATTGACCAATAGAAGACAAGATGCTGCTTTTTCCTGGAGGAAAATGATGGGGCCAAATCAACATTGACACATAAATGGTTGTATGTCAAAGCGAACAGATTTATATATACTGGCGCCACCATTTCCACCCCAGGAGGTACTCGATAACTTACAATACGGACGGAGTGGGTTCATGCCAATGTTTGGGGTCCGAAATTTTAAGTCAAATCAATATTTTGGGTCTGTGAATCACAACATCGACAACATGGACAAAAATTCAAGATTTTGGGCCAACAACTCTGAAAAAAGGAAGAGTCGTGGAATTCGGCGCTGGTCTCCAAAGTATTAGACCATATGATTAGACTCAATATTTGGGGACCCCATACATAACATTAGGCTTGATATTTAGGGGTCAGTAAAGTTGAGAGAGTTGTGTTTCTGCTTGGTGGATATGAGCATTGAATGAGTTTTTGCCACATTCAAAGAAAGCTTATTGCCTTGCAGCCAAGTCTCCAGTTTCCTCAGATCGCTATTAATAGCCTCATTCAGCCGAGTCAGATCGTGAGACTGATGACAAAGGCTGGTATCATCAGCATACATGGTCACAGAGGAAGCTTGTACAGCCTGAAGAAGATCGTTGATATAGATGAGGAAGAGAAGAGGGCCAAGGCATGAACCCTGTGGGACTCCCACTTCTAAATCCCCAACATCTGAATCATCACCGTTCACCCTACAGAATTGTTTGCGGTTGGATAGGTAAGACCTAAACCAAGACAGCTCTCGCTGCTGAACGCCATAAAGTTCGAGCTTGTTACAGAGAATATCATGGTCGACCGTATCAAATGCCTTTTTCAGGTCAATAAATACTAATCCCACGAGCTTACCGAGATCAAGCCCGTTGTACCAGTCGTCGCTCATTTTAAGCAAACAAGTTAGGGTGGAATGTAGGCGCAAGAAACCTGATTGGTCAGATGTAAAGAGACCATTTTCTTTCATATACTGGTACAGTTGGTTGAAAACAACTTTTTCAAAGAGCTTTGAGATGACGGGCAAGACTGATATGGGGCGATAATTAGATTTTTCAGTCCTATCTCCATCTTTGAAAATCGGAGTAATTCTAGCAACTTTCCATGAGTCTGGGAACTGGCTAGTTTCAATGGATGTGTTGAACAAGAAAGCCAAAGAGTTTTCGATATATGGTAAAGCAAGCTTCATAAAGTAGCTAGAGATATTGTCAGTCCCAAAGCTCTTAGCTGTTTTAACCTTGGCAAATGCATCCCTGATATCTTTTAGCTCAATTGTCTTGAAGTGGAACTTGGCCTTATCTTTGTTAATTTCATATTCGCCTGATAGAAGGGGGTTAGCAGCAGGTTGAATTTTATCAGCCAAATCCCTACCTATAGTGCAAAAGAAATTGTTCATTGCATTAGAAACATCCTTTTTATTCCGAGTCTCAGTACCAGATTCTTTGAGACAATCAATGCTACTTGACTTTGATCTCTTGTTGAGAAGTTCATTAATTGTTTCCAAGACATTCCAATTCCTTTTGAAATGTTTTAGTCACAACGGAAATGTGATCACCCCAACAATTGGTCGACTTCAGTCCCTTTGTTCATTTGTTTCTAAAGTCTGTAAACTTCTTTCTTCTGCTTGAAATATGCATTTATCGTCAGTTGCAGCTCAAATGTTTGAAATTTGTGATCTCAAGATGGCTACAGATTTGGAAATTTTCCGAACGAATCTTCAGGAACTAAGATAAAGAAATCATGGTGTATTTCATGATATAAAACTTTACGTCATATAAAGAGTGATGTTGGGGAGGCTCTTGTGCCATGAAACTGGGCGTTTCCTTTTTCAAAAGGGCGTTCCCTGACAAAAAGGGCGTCTTCTAAAAGCTAAATGGGCGTGGCTCAAAAGATTTTTCAAGGGCGAACGCAGCAGCAAACCGGTCACCGCAATCTCTACGAAATTGCTGGATCTACGCCTGAGTGTAAAACTAAGCGTAGAGAGACTGTGAACACGAAAATAATCGAAGATTACCGACGAACCAGGGTGCATTCCATGTAAAACTTACGCCGAAGGTACGCCGAGTCCTAAGCTTTCGTACGCCAAGTATTTTCAGGGAGAGAGAAGCTGCTAAAAATCTGAGTACTCAAAATCTGATGATTTTAAGAAACTATAGTATTGGCCCAAATTCTCAGTTTCTTATAAAAGAGATTCGTTTATTATCAAAAGAAACTACTAAAAGATTGAAGAAAACTTCACATTCACACCAAGGTAGGCAGATTCTCAAACGCAGTCGAGCCAAGAACCAATTTTGTTGAAGAAATGACGCCGCTACGCCACAAAAAAGTCAGCTCTACGCCGAAGATCTTCGGGCCTAAGTGCATGGAATGCACCCTGGCCGACGAAAATAGAATATGTTTGTTCAGAAGTGCAATTTCGGATTTTGGCTGTTTTTGCTTGCGGGATTTCGGGCTTTTGCTAATTTTGGTCTGGGTTTGCGGGTTCTAGTACCCCCGAAAGCCCCCTCCTAACATTTTAATTTTTGTAGCTGTTATCTTACTATTCAATGTAAAGCTATCAATCAGCTATTTACCTAGACTTGCTCCAAGTCTATTCCGAGATATATCAGCACTAAGGAACATAGTTACTTCTGCGGGGGCGTAAACCACGAAGAGGACGCTGCGAAGGAAAAGTGGAGGAAAAGGAAACGGAATTCCGTTTCCTTCTCCTTCGCTTTTCCTTCGCAGCGTCCTCTTCGTGGTTTACGCCCCCGCAGAAGTAACTATGTTCCTTAATGCTGATATACAACGGAATAGACTTGGAGCAAGTCTACTATTAACCTAGAATAAGTTGATTCCACTTTCAAGCGTTTAAAACTTGTTAATTTACATATAGTTTGTGATTGTTGATACGTGCGGATATCATTTCAGGAAAATATCTTACAACTTGGAAAGGCATCAACCTCATGAAGGACCCTATCGATATGGTCATTTACCAACAACTTTTGTGGAGAGAAAAACCGAAGGCTATATTCGAAATTGGAGCTTACACTGGAGCATGCGCAGTTTGGATGGCTGATACTATGAGGAGTTATGGAATCAATTGTCATGTTTACTCTGTTGATATCAACATTGAACTTATTGATGCACGGGCAAAGACTGACAAAAATGTAACCTTTATTCAAGGTGACGTGACGAAAATTGATCAAGTTTTCCCTGCTGAATCTTTAAAAGTAAGTTCAAGACACTTTTTCGAGGGGGGGGGGCTAAATCCTATAGGGGCTTTGGTATACATGTGCCTGCCCGGGTTATTGGGCAATTTGCGATATTTTTGCCTGGTCATGGGTCATGTTTTGTGAATTTCGCTCAGGTTATGGGTCTGCTTTTCGATGATCTGCCTTAGCTATGGGTAAATGTTAGCTAGCATATCTATAGCTATTATTAAATATTTTGAGAAAAAACTGTCGTGAAAAGGAATTCACCTCCACAAATGATACGGAGCATAGTCTTTTCACTATACTTGTGGAAAATTTTGCCCTGCTGATGGAGTCATATTTCAAGGTCTTGGCTTGGCTATGGGGACTTATTTTCAAACTGTTACCCTGCTTATGGGTCCTAACTCTGGATTCTCAAAGGGACATATATACCAGACTCCCTACAGGGGTTGCCTCCCTCGCCTTATTTGCACTGCACAGATACAACATACGATTAGTGGCAAAGTCTAACGAATCAGAGTTCAACGATGCTCCATAAATCTTTTGTTTCTTATCATCTACAGAATAATTTTGCTCTGGAGCAGTTTAAGTGCTACTTGGGGGGACTACCATATATACTGACTCATTACATAAGTCCCTCTAATTTTCGCTGACTTTGATACTATAGAGAATGTGGACGTAAAGAAAAAGACAGAATTCAGGGTCTTTTCCATCCATCATTCCTTGCACGTGTCGTCTCTTGGTTCGCCTGTGTTTGTCGCCATTTTCATGGACCATGAAAATGGCGACAACAAAGGCAAACCAAGAGACGACACGTGCAAAGCATGATGGATGAGACAGACCCTTTAAGTTATAGATCAATTTTTCAGTTTGGAATATCAAACATCCGCGGATAAGAACCTACAGCTTTGCAAGTCAGCCTGACTAGGTACTTATGTATTATTAAATATTTAGTGGGAAATGAGGCTGTTAAGGTTCTTAATTGGTTCTTATTCTGTCCAAGGCTTTTAGGAATTCCTTTTGTTCAGATTGAAACTTGAAGTCGAAATTGAAACTTCTGACTATTATTTACTGTCAGTTTACATCGCTTGAATTCATGAGGTCTTATTCACAACAGAAGTTCGTCGTAGAATCACAACTTCTATAGAATACAATGAAAAGCTTGCAAAGCAACTTTAGAGTTCTTTGCAATATGCACATATGGCACTATCAGTCTGTATAGGGTCTGTATATGATCTCTACAAATAAGCACCTATTTCAAATTTCAGGCTGAATGGATTCCTGTATAACGGGAATCTAATTTCGAAATTTCAGCAAGTAGGTTCTTAAAGACCCATTGCTAACCGTGATCCTTCGTGGCACCAACGTCGACTTTCGTGTTATCTGAAAGTCCTTTTTGGCCTAAATTGCCTATGTCTTGCTTTTCATTCGGCGCACAAAGGATCGTGGTTAGCAATGGATCTTTAATCACTAGGTTCTTATACGCGGGCTTTTACTGTAGTCTACTTTCCGCCGAAAAGGCCGTTCTCACTGGAAGATTTTCTGGACGATTGTCATAAAAATTCGCGACGACACATGTACAGTGGAAATTTTCTGATAGCCGCATCGAAAAACTTCGCTGGACAAAAAGTAGGAATAGTTTCTACTTTTAGTCTGACGATTTTGTTCGAGGAATTCTTTGACCAATCAAATCGCAGGATTTCTCCAGCCTCGCTCGAAGTCTTTTTGGAAAGCAGGACTTCATCTTCGCGTTCTCGTGACGAAATCAAAACATGTGGAGATCAAAACAACTTTGTTGCCTCTAATTTTGAGAAAGTCGTCTAGTGGAGATCGGCTTTAACTCTTTTCCTCACTCAGTACCATGGGTGTTGTTGACAAGTTTTGAATGTTGACCGTGTCCACAATACCTGGCCTAAATGTTCCTACGTGAATAAATGTATTTCGTTACCTCTCTAGCCTTAAATTCATTGTTCATTTTCCCATTCTTGATTTGGAGCTGATGGCTTGCTCTCGACTGAGTCGATGGGAGGCCTCGTCGATCGGGGAACTAGTTCTTAGGTTGTAATTTTTAGAGCGCGGTACGGTTCGGAATTTAGGCCCGTTTTAAATCGTCGAGAGCAAGCCATCAGCTCCAAATCAAGAAAGTGAAGATAAACAATGAATTGAAGACTAGAGAGGTAACGAAATACTCGAAGGTGTTGTGGTGCCGCTGTGTAATGCTCTGATTTTGCAGCCAGAACAGCAGGGGGACTGGGTTCGATACCCGGTAGGACCCCACCACTTGAGCGTCATGACAAGGGGTCGAGGACTCAATTAGGTCTGCTCTATATGCTGCTCTCCATATCCAGGGTTTTGAGCGCGCGGGCGCTGCAACCAAATAGGTGCATGCGCAGTTGATGAATTTTAGCGATCAATCTGATCGTAAGAGACTGATATTTGGGCTCTTTGGGAGTAGGAACAAGTTCAACTCCCATCGCGGGCGCTTGCGATCGCTACCGAAGGAATCAATCTTGGTCGCAGCACCCGCGCGCTCGAAACGTTGGATATGGAGACCAACCTATCTGCGATCCCAGCGCTTGGCGCTGAAAAACGCAACTTCACCTTCAATACGTTTATTCACTTAGGAACATATTTTAGACTAGACTGCAACCTGGTTCCAAGGGCCAGCTTCCTACGTCAGTACTGACATCGATGACCTGAGATGTCGGGCCTGGGAACGAGGTTGGACTAGACTGATGACGATGAGCCTCTTGTTGCCCTGTGCTCTTTGACTTGATGATGGCGCTTCAGGCAATAGAGACTCATAGTATTACTCTGAAAACTTGGCCCTATTTAGGCCCAAACTTCGCAATTCCTAACGTACCAATCAGATTGGGAGATTTGGCAAAGAACAATGATGTCGAATTCTTGATTCGAATGATGCAGCTGACTAGATGTTGAACAAAGTTGCTACGGCAGGTAGCTGAAGTTTTCTATGGTTTGTTTTGGTCTTAAAAACATGGAAAATGTAGCGCTGGAAGACTCATTTTGGACTTAAGATTTATACAAGCCTGCTTAACGTGGTTTTTATCGCATTTTCTTTTCCGAGGAGTGACCGTTGAACAGAGCTACGGCAGTCGTTCGTTCCTGATTCGATCGATCGAATCATGATCGAATGTAGGAGATAGGGCCGGGTTTTTCACTGTTTCATTATGAGTCCCTCTTGAGCAAGGTTTACCGCAGGGATACAAGGGACTCATCGTCATAAGTCTAATTTTAGACCAGGTAATGTGGACACGATCAACACCCAAATCGTGTCCACAACACCTACGCAAGTACGTTTCTGCAAAACATAGGATATTCCACATCCATGGTTGGTGTCAGAAGATGCTCACGCTGACGTAACCGGTGTCATGGAGCACTTTGGCAAGTATATGCAGAAAGGAGACTACTTCATAATCGAAGACACGAATCCTGATTCGCCCTCGACATCTGGTCAAGTTTCACACGCTGAAAAGGGTCAGCAGTGTCACAAGAACATGTTGTTGCCTTATGCCCAATGGCAGCAAATTTTGATGTCCATAAGACTGTTAGACCCCAAGAAAATAATTCGAAATTTTACAGCAATGAAGTTAAGACGAAAGACATTAGCATTCTGCCGGGTGAGTTAAAAAAAAGTTTACACGTCTTGAGGGTTATGGAATATGAAGTATGTGCATGGGCGGTAGGAGACTACTGTGTTAGCCTAAAAGTGCTTAAATCGCCTAATAAAGAAATTCATTCATTCAAGCTTACGATGCTGTGGTTGTCTCTTCTTCATTGTCTTCTGCCAAATATTTCCACCAATGCAGTATGCACAACACAACTGTGGCCTTGTGGGCACCAGCGCCATGGGGAATTCCCAATCCCTTCTCTTTTTCGCGTTTGGGGACTTCCCAGAACAACCAGAACCTCGTATCGAGGCACAGTGTTGAATCAATGCAATATGGCGCTGGCGCCCACTAGGCCACAGTTGTGGTGTGCATACTGTATTGGTGGAGATATTTGGCAGAAGACAATGAAGAAGAAAGAGACAACCACAGCATCGTAAGCTTGAATGAATATATTTCTTTATGAGGCGATTTAAGCACTTTTAGGCTAATACAGTAGTCTCCTACCGCCCATGGTATGTGGCCGACATTCAAAAATTAAAGGTTAATCTTTCAGTCAAAGGCTATCTTAAATGAGAAACTTTTGTTTGGTATAATCACACTTCTTGAAGACCCTACAATTAAAACAATGCTATAAGAGGATTTTATGGGAATAGAAAAATCCATGTTCCATTCTGGTCCATGATTTATGTCACATTGAAGTTTAACTTCAATAGCATCGTCAGTTTCAGACATAGAATCTTAATTTCAATAGCAAGTAAATCATGGACTAGAATAAAATGCGGAGTTCTCGTTCTCAAATATGCCTCTTACCAGCATCTTCCTAATTTCTCGGTTTAAATGATGAATGATTTTTTATCAAGCAAAATTTTCTCATCAAAGTTAGCCTTTGGCTGAAGGATGAACACCTTAGATTTCAATGTCTCCCACATACTTTTTATTCCATTGCCCGCCAAACCTGAAAACTTTTGTTGACCACCCGAGAAATTTCGTCCAGAAGTTTGGGCATGTTTCTAAGATTCTAAGATAAGCCTGGTTTTCATTAAATCGTCATTCATCGCCGATCATTGTCTTAGAGCATCGGCGATCATCGGCGATGCTATAAGACAATGATCGGCGATGAATTACGATTTAATGAAAACCAGGCTATAGAGAACAACACATTTATAAAATATCTTGTGAAAAAAGGGAAAAATGATCAATTTAAACCAACTAAATGTCATTATCTAAGTTGACAAGTTACCCACTCAAAGCTAATCAGATTTAAGAAAAGTGAATTTAAACTAGCATACTACACACTGGCAAAACTTTTAACTTTACTTTTCCTCACACTGTAGAGACAGCCAGATCTTAACGGTCACTTCTGAGCGGCTCCGCCCCATCTATCCAAATAAATATAGAAAACAGTCGACACAAAACGAAAGCATTCAACTAAGCAAGAAGAGTTAATTTAACTGTACTTAGGAACGAGGGGACATAAAAGCTCAGGAAGAATCAAAACTACCGTAGAAGCTCTATTAAAGGGAGTACAAAGACCAGCATGCTTTGCGTGAAGTCAGCATCTTGCTCTCCACAACTTCCAGAATAACTGACTGTACGAAATTCACAAAAACAAAAACAAGCGATCGCAAAGGCTGCTGGTCTTTGTACTCCCTTTAAGCCCCCCTCTCTACTAAGCCCCCTCTCTAATAAGCCCCTCCCCTTTGAGTCGAAGTTTGAAATAAGCCCCCACTCTATCAAGCCCCCCCACTTATACAAAATTCTAGAATTTACCGAATATTTTCCATTTATTTAGCTACACAAACTTGCATGTTAATTTTAGTATGGTTTGGGATAAAAACTTTATCGAATTTATGTATTTGAGTCGTAAAATTGTATGTTAATTCCGCAAACCATGGGATAGAAAAATTGAAAAGCTGCCAATGATATATCCTTGTCACTTGATTTTGTGAAAAAGCCCCCCTTCTTTAATAAGCCATCTCCCTCTGGAAGGTCCAAGATTAAATAAGCCCCCCGGGGGGGCTTCATAGAGCTTTTACGGTATGCATTTAAACTGCTTTTTAGCCATCCTCTAGAATACTCAAAATCATTCTATTTTTATATTCATAGATACAACGGAACATACAACTGGAACGGCTTTATCAGAAAAATGGCCTAGCTCAACCAAACCAAACATAACCGAACAGAACAAACTTATTCACAGTAAATAATAGCAAAGTTCTTATTAGTAATAACATGATTTCAATAGCTGGAATATATGTCCTTTTGGCTACATATTATATGATATTAGTAATTTACAACGTGAACATCCAACAATTTTCTATCAGACTATACTCAGATTAAAGAGTATAGGTTCTAAATCTTAAAAAGCGGGTGTAAACTTCAATGACCTTTTTCTGTTAACTGAATGACTTAACAGAAACTTTGGCCAATTTTCTATGGTCCTACCGATAGACTTTTCAGAAATCTTGAATATTTGTCAAAATAACAACCTATTCTATATTTCAGCTCATTTTTTAATTTTTTCGAACATTTTTTTGAATACTTAACAAAGAAGAAAAACACTGTAATTCTGAAAATATTGAAGGTTTCACAAAAGTCCAACGGCAGATTTGTTGTAAAATAGTTAAAGTTTCTTTGAAGCCGTTCATTTCAAAGAGATAAGTCATAGAATTTTACAACCCCTTTTTTAAAGATTTGAAACCTATGCTAGATTAAAGCTCACTTTTCATTCGAAGGGACTGAATCTCTCTGTGTACTTCGTTCTCCCCTTGCTGGTGTCTCTTTCACTTCCTACCATAAGGAAACCAGTATTCTGCTTTCTGTCCATTGCTGTTATCATTTAGACGCTGCGTTGCTTCTGTAGCACTGCGATGTTCCTTGTTGCTTATTGCTTTTTACATTTTGATGTTGCGTTGGCACTGCAGTGATGGAATCTCCTTCGCATTTCACCGTGCATATACAATTCTACCACTGCAGTACCACAGAAGCTACGCAGAATCCAAATTATAAAAAGCAATGAACAGAAAGGAGAACCGCAGTGGCACAGAAGCTACGCAGCGTCCAAATATTGGAAAGCAATAAACACAGAGGAGAATATTAGTTTCCCTGTGTTCCTTCCCTAACCATCCTCCGGGCAGCCCGTAGGCGGGCCAACAAAATTTCTTGCTCAAATGCCCGGGGGCAGGGTAAACTGTCTTGGCGAATGCTCGGGGTTTGTGCACTGAGAACTTGCAATAATTTCGGAAATTGTCTAAGCTAAAGCTCCTAGGCTAGTATTATCAAATGCCACTCAAATGCCCCGTAGCTGGGGGGGGGGGATCTACAGCCAAATGGCAGGAACCGGAAATATTTTCAGAACAAATGCCCAAGGGTGTTCCGGGAGGTGGTCAGGGTGTGAACTGAACCGGGTGCTCTTTCGCATCCAAAGATATGCTAAGAACCAAGGCAAGCATAAAATCCTGGGGACAAAAGACCAAAAATCATGATGAAATTCAACATAATTTACTTTGAGCTCCTCTGACTAAACTGGTCAAATTTAAAAAAACTGCAAAAGCCCTGGAAGGTTGTGCTTGCCTGAGGATCGAAGGAAATATATTATGGATTCAAACGAACGCTGTAAATCCAGCTTTATCTAAACGAGGCTCAATTCAGCCCAGGGGGTATTGATCAACTTTCAGTACGGGGAGGGGATCCCTGCCAATATTTGGGGTCGGAAATCTTACATTAAATCAGTACTTGGAGTCTGTGAACAACAACTTTGGTCACTGGAGCAAAAGTAATTCGGCTATGATCACAGAGACTGAATTCTAACAGCTAAAGGGTTGAAGTATTTTATGATTTTTTCGCAATTTTCAAATCAGTAATCCCTTGGTACATCAAATGATCACTCTTACAGAACAGCCGAGAAATGGCCTAAAACACACGAACAAGTCTTCCAGATGTTGTGAAATCTAATTAAAATCCTTTTGAGAATTAGCATATTGAATGAAATGATCAAGAAAACTTGAGAGACGGACACTGATGCAAATATCTTATTCATTGCTCTAAAAAAATGTTACGATAAAACTGACAAGTTATGTTTCTCATATTTTGAAAAGTCTTTGATCGTGCGTTTTAGGTCAATTTCTGGATGCTTCGCAAAAATTAATATTTGATTCTTTCAAATTTACCACGGGACTACTTTTTCGAGAATTACAAAAAATGGAATACTTCAATCTTGAAGCGATTAGAAAAATCAGTTCTAATGATCGTAGCGTAAATATATCTGCTACGTTTCAAACAGGGGACATTTTTTATGTCACCCGGTATCGTTATCTCTCAGATTCGCTATCTCATGCACAACACCAAACTCGAGGAGGGGGTAGGGAGGATAATACACCATTCAATCATGCAGGGATTCCGCCAGTTTTTGGTGGTTTTTGGCATGGACATTCTGGGAATGGGATGTGCTTTCGTAGAAAAATTCTGTGACTGGGGTCCAATCTTATCTATAATTATTGGAAATAATGAGAATTGGGATAAACAGTAGTTATCCAATGGTTGCTGGGATTGCGTCATGATGGAGATTCTTGCAGCGTACATCCCTATATGATATACCGGTGAAGCGCCCCCCCCCCCGTCCCCCGGCAACCAAAGTGCCTGAACCACTCAAATTTGCAAAAGACTGTAAAGCTCTAAACTACGTACCAGGCCTTTTTGATGAATTAGTTAGAATAGTCCCCCGTCCACGCCCAGGAGATAGCGTCATTGTTGTTGTTGTTGGATTGTTCGCTGAGTCAAATGACATCTGGGGCTGTGGTCTTCTTATCGTCTGTGCAGCATTGAATCTAAAGCCCCGACCTGCCATCCGAACATATGTGTTGCTGTTCTCAGAGTTGTTGTCTTGCTGTGTATTATGATTTGAGTAAGAGTTCTTTGTTTGTTTGTTGTACGGCGACTTGTAATATTTCACTTCACTGTTGTTTTGCGATATTTCATTCCCATTTCTGTGTGAGAAAAGAGAGTAAATATTTTAAAAGCCTGTTTACAGGATGCCGGTAGAATTTGAAAACGGCACAAAAAGTGTCGTTTTCGTCCCCCAGGGCCTCCCATCTATACCAAGCCGTTAGCAACTCTGAATTCTGCCGGCAGGATTTCATGCCAGTTAGCAAAATGGTACAGTGGCGGATTTAGGGGGTGCAGTTGGGGGCAACCACCCCCCTTCATGATGAAAACTCAGCTTGGTAGCCCATTTCGGCAAGAACGACGCCCCTTATCCTGACCAAAAAGTACTCTTTTTTCGTGTTTCGTTCTGAATGTGGGAAACATGTAAATTAAGGCGTTATTCAATCCAGAAAATTTTTTCTGAATAAAGGCCCAAAATTCCGCACGCCTTCGGCGCAATTACTTTTCCCTGTATTTTTGGTGCCCACTATGCAAATTGCCCCCCCCCTGTTCAACTTTGGGCTGGATCCGCCCCTGAAATGGTAAAGTTTATAACTTTTTCCTTCTTTGAAATTTTACAGGCAACAGGCCGGTAGGATTGTATGCTGCTTTTGTCTCGTACCTAAGATTTTTCACGTTTCCCATTGTCCTCATTGTTCTTGTTGCTTTGTTTATCTTGAATGATTGTTGACGTCGGTTACTATTGTCTAATTAGCATAAAATTCTACAGGCATCCTAAAGACGAGAGTGTACTGTTCAAGGTGGCATAAAGTTCAGCCGTTTCCAAATTTTTGAAGCATCTTGTAAACGTGGTCCTGGACTTCACTCAATTTCAGTTGAAGGGACATCTTCGACTTGTTTCTTCAATTTGCGCTTAGAGAAGCACAGGAGCTGAGTCTTCAGCTTGGTAGAGACTTCAAATAAGAAGGATCATAATGAGAAGCCCTGGAGGGGGTACTTTACTTATGGCATTTTGTACAGGGATATGCCCCATCAAAAGATTTTCTTCCAAGATGCGGAATTTTACCGATCATAAATGCGGACACTGTGAAAATTTGTGAAAAGTATACTCTGAAACGTAAAGAATTGGGCTGATCAACAACCCACTCTAGCAAAATCTCCCCTTCTGACAGCTTTTGATAATCTATTCTAGAAAATTACTTTCTTTTGATACCAGCGCTCGAAAAGGAAGTGAAAATGATACTCTATAAAATGGAACCTCGGGGGGAGGGGGTATCTCGACCTATCATCTGACGGGGACGTGCCATTTTGCTCGAAAAACTGGTACCCATAATTCTGTAGATTCTGGTGGATTTTAGGGTCATAAATTCCGTAAATCAAATGAAAACCTGGGCCATAATTCCAGAAATTATGAAAAATCCCCTGAAAAGAACACTCATAATTCCGTTAAATGTCTAAAAATTGTGAAAACGATACCCATAGTTCAAATACGGTTTAAAAAAGTACCCCTGAAAAATGGCACGTCCCCGTACCATGGAAAGTACTAAGTTACCCCCCCTGGGAATGAAACATCCTCGTCTAACAAGCACTCACAGTATCCCCCCTCAGGTACGAAACAGATTTTGGTCTAATTTCATTACTTTTATCATTCTTCATGAAATAAAAACCTATAGATGGGCAACGAAGTTTTTTGAAATTTCATTGCAAAGATATTGCTATCAATTTGGTAGTAGTACAGTACATAATTGATAAAGGGAGCTGAGAAATGCCACAAAGCTTCTTAAATCCACAGAGGGACTTTAGGGTGTCATTTGATAGTTATGTCTAATGTTTTACTTACATATTGTTTTCAGTGGAATTTATACCCTCCATGTTGTTGATTTTTTCTGTCTCGTGTTCTTCTGCCTCTATTGAGATTAAAGATTAAAACAAATAGTGATAGATGGAAATGTTTCATGTTCTTTAAAGGGAGTACAAAGACCTGCATGCCTTGCGGGAATTCAGCAACTTGATCTGCTCAGCGTCCAGAATAACTGACTTTACAAAATTCACAAAAACAAAAACAAACGATGGCAAAGGCTGCTGGTCTTTGTGCTCCCTTTAAGTTAAGAACAGTATTACAAATCATCAGAGCTTTGAAACTTGGAACCTAAGAGTGAACCATGTGCAAAAGCAACATCAGTAAAATCAATAGGGGGTCTATTATAGTTTGGCAGTTAGGCCGATTCAGCCTTATTGTGGATGTGGAATACGGTTTCAGCAAGAAAATCAGTGTGGTATGCGGTTTTTCTATCCCAACACGGTTGCAGAAAAATGGAACTTAAAAAGAACGGTTAGCGGTTTTTTGCTTATTTCGTGGCGGCAAGTGCTTTGTTCCATCCCTGAGACATTGTCTTTTACCTTGCTTTTGCAGGATAAAAGTCATTAACTATATACATATTGAGTCTTCACATAGCTGTGAATTTACGGTCATCAAAATTAGTAGATTCACATAAATTTCCTTACGATTCCTGCTTCATTTACAAGGAATAGCAATCATAACAAAACATTTATTGCACTGAAGAAGACTTACAGTTGCGGTTTATAAGAGAAAATGGTGCGCAGTTGATGGGTAAGAAGGCAAAATTTGGCCGTTTGGCAGTATAAAGGCACCCTATAATAGACCCCTCAATAGAACATCACTTTGCCTTTAACATTTTTGAAAACGATATAACAGAAATCATGAAATTAACCAAAGGAAAAAACATCATTTTGATACAATGTATAGTTACACCCATTACAAAATGGTAGTCTTCCTTCATTTTGTGAAAAGAATTAATCAATAGGAGGGGAAGTCATTTACCAACATCCCAATCTTCTGATTCTGCAGGACATGTCCACCTTCTTTCAGGCATTGCAACATTACCCATTAGTCTTTCTATCTCTCCAGTTTCTTCATTATGACCTGGAAAAGAAAAATGCAGCATATGTTGCAATGAATCTATTTTCACTAACTAGGGAATCATGATAGGCTTTACTTCTAAAGTTGAGGGATTGTTCAAAATATCATGAGGCTTTAAATGTGCTGCTGTAAAATATTATTTCACCTGACTTAGGATTATCAGGAATTTTTGGTGCTATGCAATACAGTAATAGTATTTGCAGATTTTTGAGATTATAGAATCATTCTACATTTTGGTGTATTTGTGGTTATGATTTCACCATGTTGCTAATTCATTAACCAAAAAAGTGATGGATATCTGCTTTCCCTGTATTTTAACTTAACAATCTTTTCAAAGGGAAACCAAATCAAATGTTAATTTTTGAATATTTGTTTTATAACTGATAATCTATTCTGTTTTGCATTAATTTTGTTATTTGGTAATTTATCCTACAATATTTCTTGTTCATTTTCCAGAAATTACATAAAACAAATAAGAAATGTGTAGAATGAATTACCAAATAACAAAATTAATGTAAAACAGAATAGATTATGAGTTAACAAATATTACAAAAATTAACATTCAGTGCTTCCGTATGGTCTTTTTTAGAATTCTGCCATTTCTGTTAAATGGGAGAAGCAAAGACTGCTCTTCATATGCAGCATTTCGAGCACACAGGCACTGCGACCACGATTTGTTTTGTCATTAGTGATTGCAAGTGCCCATGAAGGGAGTTGAACTTGCTCCTATACCCAAAGTGCTCAAATATCCGCCGCTTATGATCATATTGATTGCTAAAGCTTTATGTGCAAGCTCTAACTTGGTTGCAGTGCCTGTGCACTCAAAACCAATATGGAGAGGAGCCTTGTTCGAAAATACAGTAGCTTTTATCATCTTTAAAGGATCAGCAGGAATCTCTTTCAAACATGACAAATGCGGTTTAATTTCAAACAAACAGATTAGTGGTAAGTGTCTAAAGCTCTTTTCATAAGCCACTCAGTGCAAAGAAAGATGCAATGACCATTTACAACTCAACTCTTTTCTATAGAGAGGAGTCCTTTGCTGTTCAAATGGCAGATAAATTCAAGAATGGACAATTTAGCTGAAGATGGTGGTGAGGAACTTCCCCCAAGATGCATCGCACACTAAAGTCAAATTAGTACAGAATTGTTGACAATATCAAACTGTCCAACAGTTCTTAATCAAATGGAAAAGTTCCTCACTGCCATATCTTTCATGATCATGTATTGTGGACAAACTAGTTGCTAACCTTGTATCACATCTGCATCTATGGCAACCTTCAAAGAAAATTAGATTCTATGTAAATAAATAAAATATTCCAAAAAAATATCTTTTCAGCGACCGTACAGATTAGGTTTGTTCTATGTTGTGATCTGCTTTCAGTGTGTTGATACTGGAATGGCTGTCAAGATGAGGATTTGAGACCACAAGTACCCCAAGTCTATTTTGTTTCACACAGACTTATTACAGATGATGAAATAGACTTGGGGCAAGTCTACAAGTACTACGAATTTAGCTGAATATGCGAAAACAATTACCAAATAGTAAAAGGATCTCCATCAGCAAACTTTCAAGAGGCTTTGCTTGCTTCTGAAAGATCTAGTCCTACCTTTGAGAAAAGCTGAAAGGGAAAAGTAGCTATGGGAAAGCTATACCAAGTCACTAAAAAAGCTACTGTAGCCCTTTTTGTAACAGAAAACATATAGTATGCATTCACTGATTCTTATGCTACACACAATGAAATGGTATGTGCCAAAAGTACCAAATACAATAGGGTATACTTTCACCTTGGCATGGGCCAGGTTTTAACCCTATCAAGCCTGGGGGCTGAATCAGTCCCAAGTGGACTACAACAAGAAACTTTCTGACTTTTAGTTCTTATCCTTCTTACAATCAAAAATTAATTTCTGAAAAAATTGAATTCATTTCAAGTGGGTAAATGCAATCAATTTTCAAGAGATGTCTGTGTGTAAAATGCTCAAACAAATCCTTGATAAAATCTACAGCTAAAGTAACATGATAACATGATGAGAGGAGAGGGATATATAATACTTTTGGATGATCTACCCAACCAACTAGTTATTCCCTAATTTGAAAAGTATAGTTTTGCAGATTCAGGCACTATGCATGAGAACATTCTTTGCATTCTTGTGTGATAATTGTCATCACTTTTTATCAATTTTTCTTCACAGAGCAAATGCTATTTAGGCATAGAATACACTGAAATTGGACAGATGTTTTAAATGCTTTTGTTTTCTCACAATCAATGATTGAAAATTCTTAGTACTAAGCCCTACTTACTTTGAAAATGGAAACATTGTGACATCATGGGCAGGTCACATGATATATCTAAAAATAGATTCATTTTTTAGTTCAAGCCATGATATTCTATACATATGCAAAAGCTTCAAGGTTCTAGGTTGTCCAGAACAGAAATGAATTAGGGGCTAAATCAATCTTAGCTTGATAAGGTTAATCAAGGTGATTCCTTGTAAAACATGGAAAGGCACTTATTGACATCATATTTCAAAGCTCTTACCCTGTCAGGACAATGTCCCAGATGACTGCGGAGCTCAGGCCTCAAAATGATATGTCTTGCATTGTAGGGACAAGAAACAGTGTCTTTGTCTGGGTGATTCTAGAGATAGAAAATAGCATTTCAATGTGATTGGGATGACCAAAATGTGCCTTATCCTTCCAGCGGGTCAGTATGAAAGCAAGGAAAATATTTGCTGAGAGCTTGGGTGTCCATGAAGAGTCCTCTAATTGCTTATCTTTTGTCTGTTTTGAATATATTATTATTTTCTGGGGTCAGTGACAATGCCATGGGGAGGACTGGGGGAACTTTTCCCCTAAAGCCCAAAAATTGGCAAAAATAATCAACAAAAAATGGCATCAAATTAGCTGGGTATACCTTTAGATTGAAAAATTATGTCTTTATCCCCCAGTAGTGTGGAAAGTTCATTTTTGTTATGTCAAAGGTTACACCACATCAATTGTCTAAAGACAATAAAGACCCATTGTTCTTCCATTGTTCTTGATGTCGCTCCACGCCAAAGATATTTGGCCTAACATACATGTTTTCCAGCATGGAAACCTGCCACTTCTTTCATATTTTTCAAAGCCGGCGCTTACCACTGTCTAGGGGGTGCAACTACCACACTTTACATACACGCCAGTACCCAGTACAGACCTGGTCCACCAGATAAGTTTGCCTTGTCAAGGGAATGCATTTCCCATACAATCTTATTGACAGCAATAGCTGTGTTGTTTGTTTTAAAACATGAGAGCCAAACACCCACATTTAAAAAGGCCTCACAGAGAGAGCCTGGCCTGGTCCTGTAAAACATAATTCATTCGTTGTCCATCTACCCATCCAACTTCGCTTTACCACAGCTTAACTGTTTACATATTTACTTCTATTTCAGAGGCTGCCAGGTCGCCTTTTGCTGCTGGGCCAAATGTTTGTTTACAAGACATCCCTAGTCTGCGGAGTTGTCTCTCGAGAGACACGAGACGACGAGCTCGTCGTCTCGTGGCTTACCTTTCGGCACTTCAAAATGTGTCTTTGATATCTGCTCGCAGCCACTCTGTGAGCATCATCATACGGACATACGATGAGTAGGTTTGGATCCCAGCGATCCTCATCAACAGGCATCTTGTGATGGAAAAAAGGAGGATTTATGGTGGCTGCTCACGTGCACGCTGTCGTCCTCCGTAGCGCTGTGGCCTAAATTTTGTGTTATCAACACTGTATCAAACACGTGACAAAACTCTGAAGCGAGGCCAACTGTTGACGCTAAGCGCCAAATCAAGCCAAAAGCAGAGCATTCCTTGATCCGTCCTCGGGGGGGGGGGGGGGGTTAACATAACATGTTGAGGTTACAGGCATGTGCCGCCCACATGGTTGGCTGTTAGGGTAAAAAATTCTCTAAACAAGGGTCCTTTTTTCCGAAAATTTCCCTTAAACATTGCTAGGTTTTCCAGAAATTGGCAAAAATTGTCAAAAATGGGTACTTTTCTGCCAGAATTCATCATGAAAGTGGGTATGGCAGGGCCTCCGACGACGGGGGGGCAGGGGGGCCATGGCCCCTCCACTTTTTTGCAAAAAAAATGCAATTCCGAAATTTGTTGATAATCGTTTTAATTCTACCCTGTGCTCATTTAAATTCAAGCAAATTCCCTTGCATCCATTCGATTCAATCCCTGTTCTGTTGATAAGGGAAATTTCATGTCGGAAACGAACAAGGTCACAACTTCACTATTGCACACAATCACAGACGATTTTCAGTAATATCAATGTTACAGCTTTTAAATAACTATGAATACATAAGAAATCTAAAGCTATAGAAACTGCCCCAGGAAGCAGATAGTCAATGCAGAATGCAAAGACCTCGTATCTCTTGGGCACAAATCTAGTAGGTAAGTAAGGCAAGTGCTGCTTGCCAGCCAAAGAAAATGCTACTTTCTAAAAACTATACACTTTCTTGGTAGGGTATCTTACAAATATTTACTTCTCGATTCTGCCTGCTTTAATTCAAAATGGGGATTTTTCAATGAGGTGAAAGGCGTAGTCCAAAAATTCTTTCAAGCGCTGCAACCCCCAGACCCCTACGTTGGGACCTCTACTTCAGGACTTTACCGGCGCTTCACGCTCGCACACCTCAGTCACTTTTCCCTCTAGATCTGTCCATGGGAGGGCAGCTTATCATATTGGGCTATGGTATATTTTCATACCAAAGTTTGGCCCCTCCACTTTTCTGGTTTCGTCGGAGACCTTGTATGACGGCAACTGACGGTAATTAGAAGAGGGTAGCTTTCTGAAAACCGGGCGGCAGACCCCGTCATGTCATGTAAACCCCCACGGGGATCCTTCCCACCAATCTCTATTAAAATGACATGAGAAAGTCTGCAGGTTATATCTGAGAAATCAGTGTCTATAATCGATCAAACTAGTTATGGTGGATCCACCTTTTCAAGATAAGTGGTGCGAAAACAGAAGTCTTTGTTGTTTGAGATGCAGCATTTTTGGTGCTAAACTCTTGTTCTGCGTATAAAGTTTAGTAGTGCAGAAAATTTTTACTTTCATATTTGTCTTCGTTTGGAAATTAGGGCGATTTGAGAGAATTTAGATTCATAAGGGCTTTGACCGTGAAATCAGACGTAACGAAAATTCGAAAATTTTTGTCCAAACTTTGACTGCACGGTCAAAGTCTTTATGATTTCTAGTTCTTTATATCACCGTAATTTCCAAATGAAGGGAGACATGAACGTGAACATTGCTTCCTTCATGCACTAAACCACTAAACTTTGTTCCCAGAACAAGATTTTAGCCTAAAAATCCTCTCGTAGACTGGAGACTGGAATGCCCTCCTCTGGAAGAATGCTTGTCTTCCTTCCTCTGGTGGATTACAATGCCTTTCTCCGGTCGACTAGAATGTCTTCCTCTAGTAGAATGCTCATCTTCCTCTGGTAGACTGCAATGTCTTTCTCTCGTAGACTGGAGCAGACTGGAATGTCTTCCTCTTGTGCAGTCTTTCTCTGGTAGACTGGAAAGTCTTCCTCTGGTGGTCTAAAATCCCGGGGGGGGGGGGTACTCGTATATTTTTCCGTACGGAGACGTACCGCTGAACAGGGTATCATTTTCAGGATTCCGACTCCGGGACAGGGTATCATTTTTGTAAAAATCGGCTCCATGACAGGGTCCATATTTGTCATTTTTGACTCCGAAAGGTCGTTTTAGGCCATTTTCACCATGCGAATGTGATTAAAGTCGCTTAGATGGCAATATTTCCACATTTTCGATAGATTTCGCACAAATTTCCTTGCAGAGCACAACTTTGTCCAAAGAAAGTAAAGGACAGGGTATTGTTTAAGAAAATTTTACTCCGGGACAGGGTATCTTTTTCGGGAAAGTGACTCCGGGACAGGGTAGCTTTTTAGATTTTCCAGCGGCACGTCCTCGTATGTTCGTAGGCCAAGTACCCCTCCCCCTGGGTCTGAAATGTCTTCCTTTTAGAATCCTTGTCTTCCTCTGGTAGACTAGAATCTCTTCCTCTGGTAGACTGCAATGTCTTCCTTTGGTAGACTGGAATGGCTTCCTCTTATACATTGGGATGTCTTTCCTTGCTTGCCTTTCTCTGGTAGACCTGAATGTCTTCCTCTGGTAGACCGGAATTTCTTCCTCTGGTAGACCTGAATCTCTTCCTCTGGTAGACCGGAATTTCTTCCTCTGGTAGACCGGAATTTCTTCCTCTGGTAGACCAGAATTTCTTCCTCTGGTAGAATGTTTTGTCTCCATCTGTTGGACTAAAATGTCTTCCCCTGGTAGACTGGTATCCCTTCCAGGGCCCTTCCACTGGTAGGCTAGAATGTCCGCCGGTTGTATACTGGTAGCCTAGATAATGGTAGCGGTGGAGCCGAGGTTGGAGCCAGCATAAAAGAAGTGGGGGAATCTGGGGCCTAGTCCAATGAAAATTTTGATGACCATGCCCTTCAAACTCTCGGAAAACGCAGGCGACGCCCTTTTAGCTAAATTGACAGCCGGTATTTGTTAGGAGTATTTCATTTGGATCGTTGAACTACATGGCAAAAACAACTGAGGTAGCTTACCCCTCCTGAGAGATAAATTTCACTGCATTTTTATGTGATGGGACCCATCTTTTTGAAAAGTGGGGGGACCGGACACCCCTCATTCCCGCCGTGTCATCGCCATTGGATAATGGCTTCATGCACCTGCACTACTTGCTCAGGGTGTTTCCATTCCGACATAGTATTGAACACAATAAATGAGTATCCACTATCGCGCGCGGCATATGTTGAAAACCAGACCCTGCGACCCATAGGACCTGGACCGGACCACCGGATCGGAGCCAAGACTAGGCCCAGACCGGACCCTGGTCATTCCTTTTCGCATTATGCAAGTGAGTCATTTCTTGCTTGTCTCTTGCAAATTTATATCATAGTCTTTAACTGATACCAGAAATACTTTTTTCTAGTTTTAGACATTACGCCAGTACCTTCCGAATAATGTGATATAGTAGGGGAGCGAAAATGAAGAAAACTATGCAAAGAAATTTCCTTGTGAAAATAAATAATTTCGTAAGTCCTTCTGTATTTTTCCAGTTCTGGCGTTTCTTAATCTTTTATTTTAGGCGATTTGAGAGTTGAGTTTCTTATAAGCGTGCGTGGTCATATTCTTTAAAGCTAAACATTCTCCCATATTCTCAGAGGCAAAAATATGCCCAGGGGACCATTCAGCACGCAAGAGGTAACAGGAGGTAATCGGATATTTCTGGGTCAGAATATTTCTGAAAGTGATAGTTTTTTGGGTCAAAATAAACTGACATTATGGCAATGATATTTTTTACATCAAGTAGAGTTTAACTGATATGCCTCGGTTCTCTTTAGGCAATCAAGAACCTTATTTGCGTTGTTTCATGTCATTTTGGTCATTGACATACATCTAAGAATGAAGTGAGCCATTTTTTTTTATTGCAATGAAGCTGAAATTATATTTCGTGGTTTCCATTGGCAAATGCATGTTGAAATGTTCAAAGTTCAACACCATGAAATTTCTATCTCTTGTAGAATCTCCTCCTCCGTTCCTCCGAGCTTGCATTTTAATTTCGATGTGGCATAGGATAAAACTGTATCAAATTTATATATCGGACTCATAAAATTGTATGTTAAATCAGCAAAATGTAGGGCAAAAATGCTGAAAAGCTATCTCATATAGCCTTGTCATTAGATTACTTGAATAAGCACCTCTCTAGTAAGTCCTCTCTTTTTAAGTCCCCCACTGCGGTGCCGGAAAGCTCCTGGGTGCCTGATAGGGCTTTATGTTACTGCCATGTGCAAGTAGTTCACAAGGCAGTATGGGTATGAAATAGAAAATTCCACAGATCAATAATCACATTCGCAGTCGAATGACCATGGTCTGGTCGAACTCCGATCTGAGTCTGGTCGGGGTCCTATTGGTCCTAGGGTCTGGTTTTTACCATATGCCATCGCGAACTACAAACTTGATCTTATCAATGATTCCTTGCAGGTGGTACGAATATCTAATTTCATTTATTTTGATTCTGCATACATAATGAGAATTATCGATTCTTTGTCAAATGTCTTCCTGCACGCTATTGAGTTGCAATCACATTCTTGTGTAGGTTGAACTTCTCCATGGAAACAATGTTCGACCATCACTGACGCAGGAACCGGGGGAGGGGCACTGGGGGCACGTGTCCCTCAAGATTTTGGAACAAACAAAGTGCCTTTTTATTTTCAGAAAATGCCTCCTTTTTCTTAAGGAAAAAAGCGCCCTCAAAGTTTCGTCCCCCCCCCCAAGTTTGAGATGCTCGAGAAACCTGGATCTTTTGCTTGACCGAAAATTAACATGTGAGAAAATTTACCAGAAAAGCATGGTAGAAACTTGGAAGTGCAAACTTGTGGTATGACAAAATGAAAGATCCAATTTCTACCGCAGACACCCCGAATTCTGGAAACGTCCTGAGTAAAGATAAAGAGACCAAAAACGAGATAAAATGAGAGATTTAAGCAGGAAATGAAACTATTAGTCTGATTTCATTATGAAAACTAACATGTGGCTACATATGCAACAGGCTCAATCCTAAGATTTTGTATAAAAAGGCAGAATCTAGGCCCATTCCTAATGAGGATTTATCTGGAAAATAGAGAGCAGGGTCTAAACTTTCGAGGAAAAAAGACGAGAGACCCAGAAATACTCACAAAATATGCATAAACAAACTTGGCCTAAAAGTTGTTGTTGCAAAGACGACGCAAAATTAAAGCAATGTGACTTGTACAACTTCTGTTGATTTTAGAAATAAAGATAAGCTGTGGTGCCGGAAGAAAATGAAATAATGAGTGCAGAGAAGGTAAAATGAGAAAAATAGAAAAAAAGGAAAACATACTTTGATCATGCCGAATGTAGTACCTGCGTGGGCGCAAAACGAAAGGTGTTTCATTCAGCAGGACAGGAATAAAAAAGTCTTATCCCAAGCCAGGTACCAACCAATTTCCCTTCATGAAATTTCGCAGCATCACGTAAGCGAGGCCAGTGAGTAGAGAGGCGAGGCTATGATGAGGCAGGGGCAGGGGTAGTTCCGGGATTTAGGCCCATGCCCATGCAATGCAGCATAAATGATCTGACGCTTGCAAGGGGAATACCAACGCCATGAATTCAAGCAGCGAAGATTCTGATTCGCCCATGATTGATGAGGAAACTGGGCTACCCATTCTTTTGCTTGGATCAAGTCAACCGGTCCCAAAACTTACTTACACTAACACTGTGCGCATTGACCCTGCTCGGAAAAGACCGAGAAGCTACCGTCGAAAGAAAGCTAAAGGAAACGAAGAAATAACCAGAGGAGAGGAAAGCAGGAGAGGTGACAATGGTGACGTCGTTGCTGAGCAAAGTGAAAATGTGCTGACACTAACCGCAACTGTTGCCACTTATGATCATGATGTTGATGATGATCTTGCAGATGATGATGATGATGATGATGATGATGGTGAGTTGGGCGCTATCCTAGAATCGCACACCCCTGTTAATTTTAATGCGGTTTTAGTAATACTACTTGTTTTGAGTGCTTGGACCATTCAAAAACCTGTATGGAAGTTAAATTTATGTGCACTGCACTTGTGCAGCATAGCACGAAACAACACATAATAGAAAACAAGAAGCCATGTGCAGTGCCATGCACACTCCTTCTTTCCATACTGGATTCAAAAGAGCAAGTTCCAATCATTAGGAAACCATGATCCGTGGTACATAATCACAAAACTTTTTTAATTTTCAATGGTAGCTGCATTAGACTAGACAAACCATCAGAATGCCACTTGACTTGCCACTCCCTTCTCTTGGGGCCAGTCTGCCTTTCTTGCTGATTATCTGGAAGATCTTCCCAACGCCACTTTGGCTGAAACAATAGAGTCTATTGTTGAGTTATTGTTTTTACCTGTGCACTTCCCCCCACAAGAAACAACGAGTGCAGGTTTTGGGGTATCTGTTCAGACTGCTAACATGTGTGCGGAAGATCTTCCCCGTGCAATTCCAGGAAGAACTATAGTTTATTCTTTAAAAACAATGGCCAGGCACGCATCTTCCGCACGCACTTTGCAAAGTTATCAGTCTGGGTATATGTCATCTGGTTGTTCTTACTTGATGTACTGTATAACTAAGCTACTTGCCACAATAACAAATCACGAAACTGCCATGAAGCTTTCCAAAGATATAAATTTCATGAAAAAATGTATTTATACCCAATTTTTATGTATAAATGCATGGTCCCAGCTGTGCTATTCATAGAAAATATGTAACTGAATAAATTTGAATAAGTATTACACGTACAAGTTTTTGCACTCCTACTCACCATGCTAATGAGCCTAGTCTGTAAGAAGGAAGTCATAGTTAATTTCATAAGTTGGAAGTACAATGTGTCGATATATGCAACAAATCAAGCATGAAGTTAGGAAAAGCATGCAACAATCAACATAACAGACACATGGTTATACTCGTACTTAGGGCCATGGCTGTAGGAAGCAACTCTTTGAGGGCATGACACTTCAAGGGCCCTCTTCCTTTAAGCTAAAGGGGAATTTCCTGAAAATGAAGGGACACTTCTTTGTTTATTGCAAAATCTTTGGGGGCTTGTGCCCCCAGTGCCCCCCAGTTCCTATGGCTAAGCTTGCAGTATTCTGTACCCCTAGACTAGGAATAGACAGCAATGAAATGCTCATACTTACATTTGTCCCAACAGTTACAAAGTCTTTGCTTGTGTCGCCTCATTGCTAAAATAGCACACCAAATTGCAATAAAAATTGCATTTAAGAATTTTGCAGACAGGAGTAGTTCTGAATGTTTGTATATGCACTTTTTATAAAGGTACCCAATGAGTCTGATATGATGTGTTTTCAAATCTTAGCTACTTTGAGGTATTGTTGTCTGTTGTGGCTTTTATTTTATTCTTAGATCATCCAGTCAATATAGCATCTGAGTTTGAAGAATACATTGATGAATATCATGATGATGGCATGCATGCAAGCAATGATGATTCCCAACAAGTTGTGGTTAGTCGTTGAATAGTTTTTGTTTTGATTTCAAGTTTATCCCTTTTGAATTTGAAAAAGAATGACATTATGTCTGTGAAGTACATTATGTCTGTACATACTTTCAGTTGTGGACACTTAAGGGGAGGAGAGGGGGAGTACAATCATGCCCAATTTTTGCTAGAACAATGATCTTTGGTTGAAAGACAATAGAAGTAAATAATGATTTTTAACTGAAACAGAGGTTTGCCCCCATATCTGGCAAAGTGTTTACTTTTTAAAGAAATTTTGCTTTAATTTCATTATAGGTTAGCATTGAATTAAAAGATATTTATATGGTGAAGGTTTTGCAGGCAAGAGCTTTCATGATGATTGATGAAATATTCACAACTTTTTTAATCCAAGACATTGATCCAATTCAAAAAAATCTAAAGGTAAGCTTCACACTGTATGTAGTACATACCTTTTACATATTAGCACTCTCTTTGTTTGCCCAATGTTAAGTTGTTAAGATTGTTTACAAGTTTTCAAAAACTGCAGAAGTCTCATCAGTTGTATGAGTTCTTAAAGATCCTCTAAGTTTCATGAGAATTCATATCATGTTAATGTGTGCAAGATCTGTGCTGTAATATAATGTTTACTGCGTCTCAGTGTTTTTGAGTCCTTTTTTTGTAAAGTATCACCACATTATCAATGACAAATCAGTAGATGCACAAATTAGTCGTTCAAATTGACTATGACATGGCATGCTAAGTACCTTTGATATTCCTATTTTGTTTCATTTCATTCATCTCTGTAATGTACAGTAGTAAGACTTATATTCAATCATAATTGCAGACTTCAGTACCTTCACTGCATATTTTATAGAAGTTAGGTTTTACTTTTCTTGGTCTCTGTTAACACAATAATTTTGGGTTGCTAAATTTCTACTTCTATCAATAGCAAGTATCTTACAGCACAGGTCCTAGGTACATTGATACTATTTCCTTATGCTAAGAATCCTATCTCATTCAAAAATCATCCCAGTCTTTCATTCATTTCAAGGATTCTTGAAATCTATGCTAGAAAAATCTTCAGATCATTTGAAGTTCTTATGGGGTTGTACACAAGGCCCACACTGTGTACATTGCATATGTATATATCAAAGGATAAATGAAGCATTGATTGATTGATTGACACTTAATACTGTAAATCTTAACAATTTAGATTCATGGTTTCCAAATAATTGAAAGGTCAATACTGATGCTGAAAAATGAAAGAAGATGGATTTTAAGCTGCTCGTGTAATGCAGGAAAGGAGAGATATGTCAAAGCACTGGGAAGAAATCTGGATGTGGACTTTGATGGTTTGTTACTTTCAAAGTTCTTTCTGTGGCTACAATTGTCAACTTAATAATTTGCTTGTGGTCTTCAGTAATCAATCAACCACTTGATGTTGTAAGGATTTTGATATGGAAAGACTTATTCTTCTTTCACTCGAACAATTCCAGTTAACAATGAGATTGATCACTTCACAAAGCCTTTTTAGCCTTTATAGACACATGAATACTGTAGGCTAAATTAGAAAAGATCTTCTTCTGATTTCGATTACGGTGTAGCCTTTGCACCATCAATGCCTGTTTTCCTGCCAAAGATCCTCAAAATAATGGTACCTTGATTAAAGATTCTCATTTTTTAAATAGAATTTTTAATAAAATAGAATTATTAATCAAGAATTTTATTTTTCATAAGAATTCGTAATAGAATATAATTCTTTCATACCTCAAAAATCATCAACAGACTCTGAAAAATTCCTCTAAGTTCAATACATCCTTAAAGAATTCTATTGAATTTAGCTTTTATTGTGTGCAATGCATATAGGATCAAAATCATATGTTTCTTAATGCAATTCTTTTGGAAACTCAACATCATCTCTAACACCATCTTTGACATCATCTATTTCAGAATTAAAAGGGATAATCAATTCCAAATTCTCAGAGTGCCTTCACATTGCTGTATGCTATGAGCTCATTGCGATGTTTGATTCAGTAAACAATATTGATCCATTTCAAGAAGGTTATCTCATTTTGTTATCTTCCTCTCGGCTCATAATGTAGAACTACAAAGTTTATGAGGCTCTGACCGTTAGTTTTTAAATTCTATGAATGATTTGTGTATTGATAAAATGGTGGCACATGATTAAATATAGAAATTTTGTTGTGTTTCTAATTTTTGACATTCACATCGTTAAGAAAGCCCATTTGCAAGTAAGACTTCAACATTAGTTCTAAGACTCCAACCGTAGTAGTGTCTCTTTTTAGCTTGTACTATTGCTCTAGATATGGATGTTTAGTCTACCATTTCATCAGTTTTGCCCTGTTGGATTAATTAAAACATAAGTTGTGTCCGATAGCGTTTTGGTCCTTGACACAAACAAGCCCTGCACCATTCACAATGTCTCTATTTGTTACATTTTTGTCTTTCAGTATGTTTAGGTGCCCTGTGGACGAGTCCCTGGGTTCTCTGTTTTCTACTCTTTGTCGTTGATAGTCCCTTGGAGGTCTATCGGGAAGACTAAGCATTGATATTATCTTTTCCGACTAATCGATTGCCTTCTGTCTTGCAGCATTGGATAGAGATCATTGCTATGGAATGGTAATGTAGGGATTCTAACTCACATCACATACTCATCGACAAGCGTCTGATGAGGAACCGATCACCAATGTCAAGTTTGTTGTTATAGTAAAGTAAACGATTTGCAGTTGAACATGTCACTTTCATAAAGTCATGCAGTGAAACGATAAAAGTTAAACTGCACTTATGAACTCAACTTGATAGAATTCGTCTTGAATTTCTCTTAAGGCTGGTTTTCATACGTGGCATTTTATTGTGTTTCATCACATTTCATCGGAATTCTGGGTATACGGTCTCTTAGGGTTATCTCCGATATATGAAAACCAACCAAAGCAATTTATTGATTCATCTTATTTCGTCGCAGTTCATCGCAACTCTTCGCAACTGATCCCAGTGAATCAAACATTCAATTATTCACATCCGATAAATTACGATGAAATGCAAAAGATGGGATGAAGTACAACATATGAAAACCAGCGTTTAATTGTTCTGGTATGAGCAATACCAGATAAAAGTAAGAGGAACTTGAAGACAAGTATCGATTTAATGAACTGTCTTCAAAACGCAATTCCTTCTAAATGATTCATGATCAATAAACACCACTGGAAGAAATAAATGCAGCTGTGCGATCTTATGCATACTTCCTAATCATTACTATTATGTTAATTCGCAAACCAAATTTTACTACTGATTTTCCCCAATTTTCAAATGTTTACATGGATTGGCACCTCATTATCTGCAGGCCCTTGTGCCAAAGTTTGAGCCTGCTCGCATGACAAGGTCAGCTTGTGATAGATACTTATTGAAACATAACAGGACAAGTCTGAAAACAGCAGGAGATCGTACATTCAGTTATGCAGCACCAACTTTGTGGAACAAACTTCCATACTCAATTCGATCATTAGATTAACTGTGTAGTTTTAAGCAATCATTGAAGTCATACCTATTCAGGTCGTATTACTCTTAGATGTCGGATTTTAGAAAATAGAAACAATAAGGTCAAAACTAAGTTTTTAAAAGTATTGATAAATTTTATCTTATGATGGAGTTTTTTACTGAATAGTTTGATATTTTAAGTAAAGTTCTTTTATAACACCATGTAAATTAGCGATATCCTGGACTCTAGTTTTTATAGTTATGCTTTTAAGCGCCTATGAGCCCTGAGGAACTATGGCGCTGTAGAAGTGGTTATATTATTATCATTATCACTATTAGTTTTCTTTCATGAAAAGGATTTCAAGAAACATGCTGTTTTTTGGATCATGCAGTAATGGGTGTCTCTTTTCTTTAAGGACCCTCCTGAGGAAACTCTAATACAAGAGTTAGGATCGTCAGAGCATTCTTTGGTCCTGGTGAAACCACCCTACGGATCCTATGCAGTTGTGGGCATTGATCGAAAAGGGTTTGTGTGCCACAGATGCGTTGCCGGCAGGCACTCATGTTTACACATCAACTGCCTTACAGATTATCTTAGGATCAGAGAAGGCAACCTTCCAGATTTTTTGCTCGACATCGTTGCTGCACGAAATTTAATGAAGCAATCGGCCATAACCAGTCGGGCACCAACATCTATTTCTCGTGGAAGAATATCTTGGTGCACCACTCAAAGGCAAAGGAAGATTTATGCATTGTCTTCAAGCACACTGGAATATTGTTTGGCAGATGGCACGATGGCACTAAGTCCATCAGATGATGCGTGCTCAGAATGTGGAGGAGACATGACAGTCATTGTCGAATATCCAACAAGCAAGAAACGACTCTTGCTATGGGCTGACGTAATACAGGTTACAGGTAAATTTGATGTACGATCTTCAACCTTGGTGTCTCAACTTAGCTTTTTGACTTTTATTTATCAGCCAATATTTGATGTGCAAACTGAATTCACACTTGACGTGCCGTTCATGACGCATTCTAGGTAACGATGAAAGTTTGTAGTGTGGCGATGCATTTTCAGTGCAATAAAGCTGGCTTCCTTGAACTTCATCGTGTCATGTCTCATGTTACCACAAAGTAGCCTAAAGTGCAAGTCTGCTTAATGCCAATTTCCAACAAAGTTTTTGGGACCGTTGATATTTATTCATTAACAAGCATGAGGATATTGCGTCAAAAAATGGCTCGTTTCATAAATCCATATGCAGTTCCATATCCAGTTTATTAATCTTTTCATTTGTTTCTAGAGACTGGCCATATTTCAACAAAGATATCAATAGTAGGCAAATTCAAATAGAACAGTGTAGCAGGCTGTGGCCAGAAGAACTTACTACGGTATTTATTGTGTCATCAGTGTGCTCAAATTTTTTCTTTGTAGTTTTTGTAAGGAGATGTGTGAGCTGTTCTTGTGAACGAATGTACTGTGGCTCTGCAGATGGTATTCTTCACATGGGATCCTTTCTTCTTGGTCATGATGTACTGAGAGACTATTTGAACCTCTTTCTCACCGGCAGCAGGTAATCATTACTTTGGTACATGCAAGGTTATGTAATAAAATACATAAGTCAAGGAATGCTTAATCTTCTCAACAACTATGTCTTAACCTTTTGTGATCCTTGTTATGAATAAACCAAACCGCGTGTCCCAGAAAAAATGTTTCCCGATTTAAGCACCTCAAAATCAACGGAAATTTCTACTTTTTAACCGAATTCCAGGAGTACGGAGCTTGAACTCCATTAAAGGAGCCAAGAACAATCAAATTTGTTCGTTTTGTCCGTAAAAAGCACGATTTTGCTTTATTGCTCGAAGAAAAGCACACTAGAAAGGAAAAGCATAGGTCCGCACTTCGTATTTTACTGAGCTTGAATATTAATTTGTGAAATTGACAAATGGTTGTATGCCTTCACACCTGTAATGTATGGCGTGGAAGGAATGGAACATATCTCCATCGCTAGACTTTTCACCTTTTGAAAGGTTTCTCGAGCATAAAGTTTTCGGAAAATTCATTTTCTAGAGGTCTTTTGATAAGTAAAGAAATCAGGAAAAATTCTTGGATTCAAGTAAGCCTTTAAGCAACAGGTTGCACTTTACATCGCTCAAAACGAGACAATAGTTCTTTGCCTGGAACTGTTCAAACGGGAAGACTTCTTTTTGGGACAACCGGTACTGTGAATATACTCTATTCACTGAAAGAAGTATTTTTTGATACTTTTGTTAAATTCCGAAAGTTTTTTCTCCTGCAACCGCCTTAAGCTATTGTTAATATTTTGTAGAAATTGTAAGTAGCATTTGTAGTGAGGACCCGGTGACCTTGTGTCTTTCCTCGCTACAAATGTCACAGTAGTTGTATTGAATTTTTTATTTCAAAATTTTATATTGATATAAAAAAGAAGTATCCACCTTTGACTTACCACGATGAATTGCATTCTGCATTGAATTTTAACATGGATAGTTAAATTTTTAGTTCAGTCTTGTTAAAAATGTCTTTTAGTCGATTCAGACCGCTTGTTCAGAAAGCGCATTCCTGAAAGTCGACCACAGGTGTAGGACGATTTGTGATATTGAATCACACTAAATCGTATGATTTTTACCGTGGCCTGTCAAAAGTGGATGCATTTCCGGCACACATGTTACAGAATTTGATTTATTGATATGCAGTTGCAGTCTAATTGGGTTCTACGACAAGTGGAAATTGAACTATGAAGCAGCTGGCTGCCCTTTGGAGTATATGATCAACTACCAGCAGCTTCGATGTTCATGGTATTCGTATCTGAACTTGCTTGACATCGATTACAGAGATGGGTTTAAATGTGACATATGTGGCCAATTTCCTGATTTGATTACATGTGATGCAACGACTCTTGGCTTTAAAAGGGTTTTTTCACCAAATGAACTTCGTTTTCCTGAGGACAGAAATGGAATTGCACTGAAAGGGAGATAAGTACCATTAGTTTTATTGAGACTAAATTGCTTAGCTCGAGAAGCTCTTGCTTGATACAGTAACATAAGCTTCGTAGCTTTTTCAACAGCATGGAAATAGCGCACCCTCTTTTATATGACCAAGGAGCTGTTTCTCATCTCGTTACTTTTTTCCTCTTAAACATTTCAGTTTTGATTGATAGAGCCCCAGAATAGCACTTTGTTTTGTTCGTAATCCCCTCCCGTAATACCCCTCTCTCATGAGTGCGATCCTCTGAGATGGAGTTAATCAAATGGCTGCCCCATGTGCCCATTAGAGAGAGTGCTGTCTTCTCAGACCAAAATTTTGTCTATGATATATAAAAAGTATTCATTGTAGGCAAAACACAACTTCACATAAGGTTGGTATAAAGCATTCAAAGTTTATGAGCGCACTCTATAGTAGATGCGAAATTGAGAATAATTTTCTGTTGTGAGTAAAGGGGAGAACATGAACAGTAGACAAGTAGACAAACTGTCATATACATTTTACTTGTCATTACTTATTGACCACCCACGAATCATTTCATATTTGATTCATTCATTTATTCATCCATTCATCCATTCGGTTTACTATATTTTAAGTAGGCTCGAAAGATTTCTAGCTAAGATACCTCATCTTAATCATGCCATTTTCTTTACTAGCTTTGCTGAAAGGACCCTGCTGACAAACGTAGAGCTGCGGAAGCTCTTGCAAACTTACATCGCAAAAAAAGAGGTGGATGATCAGAGAATGAAATTTCTACTCCAGCAACACTGTGTGCCTCTTGCCAAGTTCATTGAGTGGTGCGAAAGCACATTTGAGAGGGTTGATTTAATTGCACCGTCAATTCTGACCTTTTTGAAGTGCATGAGCTCAATATCTCCTGTTTGCTCTTACTTTCCCAACTCATCCATCTTTCTGAATCTAATTGCAGAAGTAAAAGGTGGGCTAGAGTTTCGCAATCATCCCCAAAAACTGCAAACGTTACATACATTGGCTCCAGTTATTTTTTCTGCTATTCTCCAACTCCCAACACATTTCCTACCAATTCAGCTTTTGGATCTCTTAGATGCGTTGGAGGTAAAAGTGAGGGCAACATTTAGACAAGACCCGCATAGCCTCCAAGCTGTTTCTGCAGATGAACTTCCCAATTCTTTCTCTTTTCTCCCAAACTGGCCAATTCTTAATGTTCGAGGGCTTTACAAACAGGATTTAGTGTGTGGGAAGGACAAAAATGAAGAACAATGCACCAAAGAATATCGTGGTCATCCAACATTGATGCCTGGTATCTTCACATTGTATTGCAAACACGGTAAGCGTTCGCTGGTAAATTTTCATGTTTTTATTTTGATCAAACCATGGATAAAAAAAGGATATGGAGAGTGCACACTCTGATCACAGATGAAAATTCCATTGTGTTGCAGCTAACGCTAAAACATTGCAAAATGTTTTTCATTCATTAAGAGGCCAAAAAGGAGCGATGCATGATGTAGAAATAAGAAATATTTTTGGTGGAAACTGCTAAATTTGGAAACACAACACTACTCTATAAATCATTTTTCAGTTCTTATTGCAACTTGAAAGGATGTATACCGTTTGTTTAGATCTTGTAAATTGAAGGTAGATGATTGCTACCGGCTGTCCCTGAAAAATGGTAACAGATTTGATAAGATCTAGAGTGGTTTCGGGTATTATGAGACATCGGGTGTTGTGGAAAATTTTGCAGAAAATGAAGCCTAGCGGCCTGGAAGTGAGATAAAAGCTCACCAATTGCACAAGCTGCAACTCTTCAAACATCCGTCGTCATATTTTTGTTAACGTTAGGCTGCTCCACTTTTTGGTGTACTGTCTGTATCGCTTATAACGAAGGACATCCAACGAACGTGATTTCTGGTCGCCATTTTCTTGCGACGTTTCAAATGGAGGCCCGTATACAAACAAAAGAAAAACCTTGTTCCACAATACCCGACAGTGTTCCACAATGCCCGACTCGACCGGAGCTCAATTTTTTTGGCTCGCTTATCGACAGCAAACGTTTGAGAAATAGAATGTATTGATGAAACGTTGGAGCATGCTTAGGCCAAATTGCTAATACCAAGTGTGGCCAAATTTGTCTTGCATTGAGGTGACGATTTAAGTGTTTCCCTTAAGTGTTCCATGATACCCGAAACTACTCTAGTGAAGCTCGAGTTAGATTTAGCTCTAATCAACTGGAAATAATCTTTAAGCTAATCCCTGATAGTCTCCACCTCTAAACCAGAGCTTTGGGGTTTTGGCCTAAGTTGTTGACAAGCCTGAATCATAGTGAAGTACACGCAAGAAGCCTCTTGTTTCCGAAAAATTCTTAATTGAAATCCAAATTGAAGTTGACAATCATGTTCACGAATTTTGTCCCGAAGAGACATCTCTTTTCATTCTACAAACGCTTCGAATTACATCTGATTAAAAGTTATTCATCAGCGAAATAATTCTCTTAGGTGTGAAAAAATCTTCCTTGTGTGAATAAAATGAATTGTTATCATTGGAATTGCATATACCCAAAGAATGAAGAATCTACAAGGATAAGATCCTTGAGGGTTTTCACCCGTCCTTAACTGGCTTCTATTCTGTAAATTCATTTTGACTGAAGAAAGATATTCCAAGGTGACTATGTTCGTTATCGTTGATATGTTTGTCAGTTTGCAGCTTTCCATTTCTATTCAGTTATATACTTAAGCACACGGGGTCCTTGTTCAGAATTTCTACGCTATGCCTATCCTTGAGGAGATTCCCTAAAACAGCGGGTTTGTAGTTTATAATAGTTCTGGTTTGCAGGTGGAGGCAAATATAGACTTACAAGATGAAAATATCTTCTCTCAATACTCCAATATTTACAAACAAGGTATCTATCTTCAAGTTAATTATGGAGGATTAGTTTGAAAATAATTTCCGTATGAATTCCTGCTAAATTCTGAGTGCTAGGCCTGATCAAATCTGTTACCTTTCTGTGACACCCGGTACTTGATTAAAATTTTACTCTTTCAAAATCTAAATGCTATTCCCTAGACATTTGCTATGGTTTTGATGTAATGCAATCCCAAGAGTCACCTAACGTTCCATTCACGTTATTTCGCACGCGATTTCCTCAAGGTAAGTGTACATCTATTCTTCATAGACGGCAGGATAAAAGCTACGTGTAGAGTAACGGTTATTTGACGACAGACTTATCTCTTTTCATATACGATTTTGTTTCCGTCGATCACTTTGCAGTCGGCTCATTTTTTACTGATTCTACTTCCTCATAGCACCAGCCACGATCGTTTATGATGCCTGTTGCAAGCTACATTCTTATTGCCTTAATCGTGATCCTGGCTTCTACAAAGAAACAAGCTTTCTTGTTGATCGTTTTCATTGGAAGAATCATAAAGGTGACTGAAGATAATTTTGTCATTCATCCAAAACTCTATTATGAAGCATAACTTTTCTTTTTAGACATTTTTCAGTTGGCAAGATATATTAATGATCAAAGATTTTTGAAATGCAAATAATTATTGCCATGCATTCTACATTGGCGACCAAATCATGTCGTTTATGGTACTGCTACCTTTATATTGAATTGAATCTCTTTCCCTCGCTGATTTTTCATTCAGTTCCTGCCCTGACTATCCCCTCGGCCTTCCCTGGGTATTTTCTCCTAGGAAATTCCCAGCCTCCCAGGCATTTGACTGACTGACATTTCCTCGCCCCCAGGGTATATGTCAATGCTGCTCCTTAGAAAGTTACTGGGAATATTCATTGATATGACATGATATGATACTTTGACTTACAGTGTTGCATTTTCATTTTAGCTTGCGCCGAAAGCTACCGTCTCTCCATTTATCCCCAATATGCAGGACTTAACAGCCAGATAAACGAGCAGAGGAACAAACAATTGAAACGTGCGAAAGGGCAGTTGAGCTACATGAATCCAAAGAATTTCGTGAACAGCTGCAAACTTACATTGTGGAACTGCAACATGAAGGTCAAGCAGAAAATGTGATGCCCTTGATTGAACTAAAAACATTTAATGACAACAGTTATTTGTTCACAAGTGCATTAATTAAAACGTAAAATGAAGTATCATTGCAACAAACATGATGATCTCAAACAATGACCGAAAACAAACACTTATTCACCTAAAAATTTTGTTATTTAAGATTCCTTCGTAACAGATTCAATGGTCTACAAAACAGTTATAGTTGAACTATAATCTTGCTTCTCTTACTTTTCCTCTACCCTTACATACCACATAATAAAGTAATAAGCACAAGTGTGCCTTCATTTGGTGCTTTCGCTTTCTACTGTTTCCCAACTTAGTATTTCCACTTGTAAAGCAGTTGTTGCCAGGAATTCCTGGTATAATTGCTACGTGTATATTGTCAAATTGCAGATTCTATAGAAGATCATGTGCTATAAAAAGATAAGAAAAATATATAAAAAGTTTCTTTTATCTTATTCCATCTCCAAACTTACCGCTTTGGTGCGTATTTTACCTCGACTTGAATCTTCCAAAAGAATCAAAAAGGGACTTGCTACCTGGCCTCCTAACTCAAGACATATAGGTACCAATATTGACCGTAGAAGGAACTCAGAGAGAATCAAGACATCTCTATCATAAAAGTGAAGCATTTGAAGGCTTTTTACTTGTTGATAACGACTATATATAAGAACTCATATCTGTGGTGTAAGATACAAATTGGTACCTAGCATCTTAATTTAAGACCCGTAGGTACCAAAATTGATTATAGATGGAATTGAGAGAAAGAATGAAGATATCTCTGTCATAGAGGTGAAGCAATTGAAGACTTTTTACTGTGTTTCTAACGACTAGATATTGGGACTCATACCTATGTTGTAAGATACAAAATGGTACCTAGTGTCTTAATTTAAGACCCGTAGGTACCAAAATTGATTATAAATGGAATTGATCGAAAGAATGAAGATATCTCTATCATAGAGGTGAAGCAATTGAAGACTTTTTACTGTGTTTCTAATGACTAGATATTGGGACTCATACCTATGGTGTAAGATACAAAATGGTACCTAGTGTCTTAATTTAAAACCCGTAGGTACCAAAATTGATTATAAATGGAATTGAGAGAAAGAATGAAGATATCTCTATCATAGAGGTGAAGCAATTGAAAACTTTTCACTTTGTTTCTAATGACTAGATATCAGGACTCATACCTATAGTGTAAGATACAATATGGTACCTAGTGTCTTAATTTAAGACCCGTAGGTACCAATGTTGATTATAAATGGAATTGAGAGAAAGAATGAAGATATCTCTGTCATAGAGGTGAAGCAATTGATGACTTTTCACTTTGTTTCTAATGACTAGATATTGGGACTCATGCCTATGGTGTAAGATACAAAATGGTACCTAGTGTCTTAATTTAAGACCCGTAGGTACCAAAATTGATTATAAATCGAATTGAGAGAAAGAATGAAGATATCTCTATCATAGAGGTGAAGCAATTGAAGACTTTTTACTTTGTTTCTAATGACTAGATATCAGGACTCATACCTATAGTGTAAGATACAATATGGTACCTAGTGTCTTAATTTAAGACCCGTAGGTACCAATGTTGATTATAAATGGAATTGAGAGAAAGAATGAAGATATCTCTATCATAGAGGTGAAGCAATTGATGACTTTTCACTTTGTTTCTAATGACTAGATATTGGGACTCATGCCTATGGTGTAAGATACAAAATGGTACCTAGTGTCTTAATTTAAGACCCGTAGGTACCAAAATTCATTATAAATCGAATTGAGAGAAAGAATGAAGATATCTCTATCATAGAGGTGAAGCAATTGATGACTTTTCACTTTGTTTCTAATGACTAGATATTGGGACTCATGCCTATGGTGTAAGATACAAAATGGTACCTAGTGTCTTAATTTAAGACCCGTAGGTACCAAAATTGATTATAAATCGAATTGAGAGAAAGAATGAAGATATCTCTATCATAGAGGTGAAGCAATTGAAGACTTTTTACTGTGTTTCTAATTACTAGATGTTGGGACTCATACCTATTGTGTAAGATGCAAAATGGTACCTAGTGTCTTAATTTAAGACCCGTAGGTACCAAAATTGATTATAAATGGAATTGAGAGAAAGAATGAAGATATCTCTATCATAGAGGTGAAGCAATTGAAGACTTTTTACTGTGTTTCTAATGACTAGATATCAGGACTCATACCTATAGTGTAAGATACAATATGGTAGCTAGTGTCTTAATTTAAGACCCGTAGGTACCAATATTGATTATAAATGGAATTGAGAGAAAGAATGAAGATATCTCTATCATAGAGGTGAAGCAATTGATGACTTTTCACTTTGTTTCTAATGACTAGATATTGGGACTCATACCTATGGTGTAAGATACAAAATGGTACCTAGTGTCTTAATTTAAGACCCGTAGGTACCAAAATTGATTATAAATCGAATTGAGAGAAAGAATGAAGATATCTCTATCATAGAGGTGAAGCAATCGAAGACTTTTTACTGTGTTTCTAATGACTAGATGTCAGGACTCATACCTATGGTGTAAGAAACAAAATGGTACCTAGTGTCTTAATTTAAGACACGTAGGTACCAAAATTGATTATAAATCGAATTGAGAGAAAGAATGAAGATATCTCTATCATAGAGGTGAAGCAATTGAAGACTTTTTACTGTGTTTCTAATTACTAGATATTGGGACTCATACCTATGGCGTAAGATACAAATTGGTACCTAGTGTCTTAATTTAAGACCCGTAGGTACCAAAATTGATTATAGATGGAATTGAGAGAAAGAATGAAGATATCTCTGTCATAGAGGTGAAGCAATTGATGACTTTTCACTTTGTTTCTAATGACTAGATATCAGGACTCATACCTACGGTGTAAAGTAAAATTAAATACCCCCTTCCCCTACCCCGTATATAGCAATTGTTGTAATAATGATAGTAATAGAATGGATGATAATAAGAAAGCAAAAACAACAATCTAGAAAGAGCAGCAAATAAAAGTGGAAAATAGATGTTGCATTGGCGTCATGAGCGATAGACCACAAAATGCGTTGCAGTTTTAAATTTATATAAAAAGCGATACACTTTAACTTATTGTTTATTTCTGTTTTGAACTTATTTCTAATTGGTATACAACGACCTTTAACTGTTTAAAAATGGAAAATTTTTCTGCAGTGAGCTACTTTAAGTGCAGAGCCGTTTAGGTGGACTAAGGTGGCTTGCTATAAAAAAAATTTCAAAACTACAAAGCACTGAAACGTGGTGCTCTAACAAATAAAAATAAGACCAACGGCTATCAACTTTGATACTCTGGGTACCAGTGTTCAAATGTTTCATCTCTGTGATAGAGATATCTTCCTTCTTTCTCTCAATTCGATTTATAATCAATTTTGGTACCTAGGGGTCTTAAATTAAGACACTAGGTACCATTTTGTATCTTACACCATAGGTATGAGTCCTGATATCTAGTCATTAGAAACAAAGTGAAAAGTCTTCAATTGCTTCACCTCTATGATAGAGATATCTTCATTCTTTCGATCAATTCCATTTATAATCAATTTTGGTACCTACGGGTCTTAAATTAAGACACTAGGTACCATTTTGTATCTTACAACATAGGTATGAGTCCTGATATCTAGTCATTAGAAACACAGTAAAAAGTCTTCAATTGCTTCACCTCTATGACAGAGATATCTTCATTCTTTCGATCAATTCCATTTATAATAAATTTTGGTACCTACGGGTCTTAAATTAAGACGCTACGTACCAATTTGCATCTTACGCCATAGGTATGAGTCCTGATATCTAGTCATTAGAAACAAAGTGAAAAGTCTTCAATTGCTTCACCTCTATGACAGAGATATCTTCATTCTTTCTCTCAATTCCATTTATAATCAATTTTGGTACCTACGGGTCTTAAATTAAGACACTAGGTACCATTTTGTATTTTACACCATAGGTATGAGTCCCAATATCTAGTCATTAGAAACAAAGTGAAAATTCTTCAATTGCTTCACCTCTATGACAGAGATATCTTCATTCTTTCTCTCAATTCCATTTATAATCAATTTTGGTACCTACGGGTCTTAAATTAAGACACTAGGTACCAATTTGTATCTTACGCCATAGATATGAGTCCTGATATCTAGTCATTAGAAACACAGTAAAAAGTCTTCAATTGCTTCACCTCTATGACAGAGATATCTTCATTCTTTCTCTCAATTCCATCTATAATCAATTTTGGTACCTGCGGGTCTTAAATTAAGACACTAGGTACCATTTTGTATCTTACACCATACGTATGAGTCCTGATATCTAGTCATTAGAAACAAAGTGAAAAGTCTTCAATTGCTTCACCTCTATGATAGAGATATCTTCATTCTTTCGATCAATTCCATTTATAATCAATTTTGGTACCTACGGGTCTTAAATTAAGACACTAGGTACCATTTTGTATCTTACAACATAGGTATGAGTCCTGATATCTAGTCATTAGAAACACAGTAAAAAGTCTTCAATTGCTTCACCTCTATGACAGAGATATCTTCATTCTTTCGATCAATTCCATTTATAATAAATTTTGGTACCTACGGGTCTTAAATTAAGACGCTACGTACCAATTTGCATCTTACGCCATAGGTATGAGTCCTGATATCTAGTCATTAGAAACAAAGTGAAAAGTCTTCAATTGCTTCACCTCTATGACAGAGATATCTTCATTCTTTCTCTCAATTCCATTTATAATCAATTTTGGTACCTACGGGTCTTAAATTAAGACACTAGGTACCATTTTGTATTTTACACCATAGGTATGAGTCCCAATATCTAGTCATTAGAAACAAAGTGAAAATTCTTCAATTGCTTCACCTCTATCACAGAGATATCTTCATTCTTTCTCTCAATTCCATTTATAATCAATTTTGGTACCTACGGGTCTTAAATTAAGACACTAGGTACCAATTTGTATCTTACGCCATAGATATGAGTCCTGATATCTAGTCATTAGAAACACAGTAAAAAGTCTTCAATTGCTTCACCTCTATGACAGAGATATCTTCATTCTTTCTCTCAATTCCATCTATAATCAATTTTGGTACCTGCGGGTCTTAAATTAAGACACTAGGTACCATTTTGTATCTTACAACATAGGTATGAGTCCTGATATCTAGTCATTAGAAACACAGTAAAAAGTCTTCAATTGCTTCACCTCTATGATAGAGATATCTTCATTCTTTCTCTCAATTCGATTTATAATCAATTTTGGTACCTACGGGTTTTAAATTAAGACACTAGGTACCATTTTGTATCTTACACCATAGGTATTAGTCCCAATATCTAGTAATTAGAAACACAGTAAAAAGTCTTCAATTGCTTCACCTCTATGATAGAGATATCTTCATTCTTTCTCTCAATTCGATTTATAATCAATTTTGGTACCTACGGGTCTTAAATTAAGACACTAGGTACCATTTTGTATCTTACACCATAGGTACGAGTCCCAATATCTAGTCATTAGAAACACAGTAAAAAGTCTTCAATTGCTTCACCTCTATGATAGAGATATCTTCATTCTTTCTCTCAATTCCATTTATAATCAATTTTGGTACCTACGGGTCTTAAATTAAGACGCTAGGTACCAATTTGCATCTTACACCATAGGTATGAGTCCTGATATCTAGTCATTAGAAACAAAGTGAAAAGTCATCAATTGCTTCACCTCTATGATAGAGATATCTTCATTCTTTCTCTCAATTCGATTTATAATCAATTTTGGTACCTAGGGGTCTTAAATTAAGACGCTAGGTACCATTTTGTATCTTACAACATAGGTATGATTCCTGATATCTAGTCATTAGAAACAAAGTGAAAAGTCTTCAATTGCTTCACCTCTATGACAGAGATATCTTCATTCTTTCGATCAATTCCATTTATAATCAATTTTGGTACCTACGGGTCTTAAATTAAGACACTAGGTACCATTTTGTATCTTACAACATAGGTATGAGTCCTGATATCTAGTCATTAGAAACACAGTAAAAAGTCTTCAATTGCTTCACCTCTATGACAGAGATATCTTCATTCTTTCTCTCAATTCCATTTATAACCAATTTTGGTACCTACGGGTCTTAAATTAAGACGCTACGTACCATTTTGTATCTTACACCATAGGTATGAGTCCCAATATCTAGTCATTAGAAACACAGTAAAAAGTCTTCAATTGCTTCACCTCTATGATAGAGATATCTTCATTCTTTCTCTCAATTCCATTTATAATCAATTTTGGTACCTACGGGTCTTAAATTAAGACGCTAGGTACCAATTTGCATCTTACGCCATAGGTATGAGTCCTGATATCTAGTCATTAGAAACACAGTAAAAAGTCTTCAATTGCTTCACCTCTATGATAGAGATATCTTCATTCTTTCTCTCAATTCCATTTATAATCAATTTTGGTACCTACGGGTCTTAAATTAAGACGCTAGGTACCAATTTGCATCTTACGCCATAGGTATGAGTCCTGATATCTAGTCATTAGAAACAAAGTGAAAAGTCTTCAATTGCTTCACCTCTATGATAGAGATATCTTCATTCTTTCTCTCAATTCCATTTATAATCAATTTTGGTACCTACGGGTCTTAAATTAAGACACTAGGTACCATATTGTATCTTACGCCATAGGTATGAGTCCTGATATCTAGTCATTAGAAACAAAGTGAAAGGTCATCAATTGCTTCACCTCTATGATAGAGATATCTTCATTCTTTCTCTCAATTCGATTTATAATCAATTTTGGTACCTAGGGGTCTTAAATTAAGACGCTAGGTACCATTTTGTATCTTACAACATAGGTATGATTCCTGATATCTAGTCATTAGAAACAAAGTGAAAAGTCTTCAATTGCTTCACCTCTATGACAGAGATATCTTCATTCTTTCTCTCAATTCCATTTATAATCAATTTTGGTACCTACGGGTCTTAAATTAAGACACTAGGTACCAATTTGTATCTTACGCCATAGGTATGAGTCCTGATATCTAGTCATTAGAAACACAGTAAAAAGTCTTCAATTGCTTCACCTCTATGACAGAGATATCTTCATTCTTTCTCTCAATTCCATCTATAATCAATTTTGGTACCTACGGGTCTTAAATTAAGACACTAGGTACCAATTTGTATCTTACGCCATAGGTATGAGTCCTGATATCTAGTCATTAGAAACAAAGTGAAAAGTCATCAATTGCTTCACCTCTATGACAGAGATATCTTCATTCTTTCTCTCAATTCCATCTATAATCAATTTTGGTACCTACGGGTCTTAAATTAAGACACTAGGTACCAATTTGTATCTTACGCCATAGGTATGAGTCCTGATATCTAGTCATTAGAAACAAAGTAAAAAGTCTTCAATTGCTTCACCTCTATGATAGAGATATCTTCATTCTTTCTCTCAATTCGATTTATAATCAATTTTGGTACCTACGGGTCTTAAATTAAGACACTAGGTACCATTTTGTATCTTACACCATGGATATGAGGTCTTATATCTAGTCATTGGGAACGAAGTAAAATGTCTTCAAAATTTTCATCTACATGATAGAGATATCTTAATTTTATTTTCTGATTTTCTTCTATAATTGATATTGGCGGGAAAAAGGATCTTAAAGTAAGGCGCTACTAACTTGTATCTAACACTATAGATTTCAATTCTTATATCTTGTCGTTAGCAGCACAGTAAATAGTCTAAAATTGCTTCACCTTTATGATAGAGTTGTCTTGATTCCTTCTCTAATTTCTCTGTATAGTCAACATTGGTACTTAAATTAAGACGCTAGGTAGGGCTACTAATTGGTATCTTACACTGTAGATATGAGCTCTCATAACGGATCGTTAGAAACAAGGCAATATGTCTTGAAATACTTGACTGCTATTGGTATTCTAAATCCCATAGAAATTCGTCACCCCTATATTCTAAAGTCATTTTCTATATGTTGATTGATTCTTCCGTCGAAATGTTCATGCCAAGTATGCTCTATGTGTTAGATTAACATTTCAGCGATAAATCTTTGGTACTTTTTTCATTAGATAGCTCATCAAATATGTCAACTTCTTTGTACTTATATGGTTGTAGTTACTTGATACTTTTTGCTACAGACAACATTAAGCTTAAAATACATAGTTATCTTCCATTAGAAGTCTTCTGGCACAGATGAATGGGATACGCTCTTCTTTGAGCAACAGAAATGCAAGAACCTGCATGAAAGAGGAGATTACAACATGAACATGTGGTGGAAGTATTCACATTTTAGAGACCAATTTACTTGATTGATACAACCTGGTGTAGAAATAGAAAATGATATCATTTAAAAGATCTTGTAGTATATGTCATACAAAAATATTTCTTTCAAGTGGTCGTGTTACCTCAGGTGCAAGAACAATGCGATTCAGTCGCCCTCTTTCTTCGAAGTTAAATTTCCTGACGCATGGTAGCTCAGCCCCAAGGCGCAAAAGGCATGTCATGTAGACATCTTCCTACAATAAATAGAAAACACAAACATCGCTTTTGCTAGGATTGTAACAACGTTTTGTAAGGTACTGGGCGGACTAAGTGGAGTTGTAATTCTTACTGTATTGAAACAAAAAAGGTCTCTTTTAAATGTGCAAATAAGATCCATTTCAGCTTATCATTGCTATGAGTTATTTCTTCATTTGGCAAATCTAATGAACCATTAAAGAACAGTTCCATGTTATATCGTCTTCACAGTCATGAAACGCAATAGCGTTGAGGTCACATAAAACAGAGTCACCAAACGCATTGCGGTTCAGGTAGGTACACTTCCGCATAGGGGACACTTTTGCATACTACACCGGCATATCTAAAGTTGAGGGTGTTGTGGCCCAGTAGTGTAATCCTCCGACTTTGCAGCCAGAACAGTCAGGTGGAGTGGGCTCGATACTCGGTAGGACCCCACCAGTTTAGCGTCATGACAAGGGGTCGCGGACTAGATCAGGTCTGCTTAAAGGCAGTCTGTCACGCATTTGATTGGGTAATTTGGAGAAGGCAAAGAATAGGAAATTTCAATGGCTGCTAATCCTCTGACTTCTACGGCCGGAGAAAGTCAAGATGGTTAGCCCTCCTTTGTTTCAGATACACAGATTCACAAAGAAGTCTGTTGTGTTGAGCGCTGATTTTGTCGTGGCCAATCAGAGATGTGACAGACTGCCTTCAACTTCTGCGATCCCAGTGCAACTTCACCTTCACCTTCAGTCACTCACTCACCATATCTTCGCCATTGAGAAGCCAGGTGTAATTGTGATACTCTCTGGTGTAATGCGATGGGTGTCCAAAGCGCATGAGATTAAATCGTTTCGACGGAATCTTTCCCTCCAAAAGAGCTTTGATGAATTTCTGCAACAATAAAGAAACAAGGAATATGTACGCGTCAGTAACAGCAAAAAGAAACCGGGAAACAAAAACCATCACAAAATGGTCTTACATAATACTCTTTGAACGGTACACCAACAGTGGAAAGGCAACAAATGCTAAATGAAAAGTTTACCCTACAAAATTTGGCCCATTAGAAATAGGCGTTTTAATTCGTTTTTGCCTGGAACAAACAATCTATAATTCAAGTCTCTTCTGCGTTCCCTTGCATCTCCTTCTGGGAAAAGAATGCAATTTGTTGCAAATTGCTTGTAAGATTTCATCATCACTGGTTTGCTTATGGACCCACTGGTAGAATTGTTTGAAAAATGGGTAATGACATTGAGAAATCTACCTTCAGGTCAGCATTCCAGTGCCTAAACATTTGCTCCAGCGTTCTTTCACTACGAAATTGTCCAAGTCTGTAAATAAAATTGTTTTGAATAATTGATATAACGTCTACTTAAGACCAAGAACAAACTATCTTCCGCAAGATTTTCTCAACGTAAACATGCAAAAGTCTCGTAGTGTGAAATCAGAAGGAAGGGAAATTATCACACTTTTAATGTGTGAAATAAAAGGTCCTAACGTCGATGAAACTAAGCAAAGCAGAGTTAAAACAATGGAGAGTTGTTTTATTTCAAAAGAAACGACCAACTGAACAACTAACTTTTTTTAATGAAACTGCCTCCTCTGGCACGACGCGTTACGCAGTTGTTGGTTAACTATCAATAGAATCATAACTTTTTTCAAAATAAGAAGCAATTAAATATGCCGAGTGGACGGAGAGTTTCCTCTGCTCATTAAATGCTGAACAGTTCTTTGGGAAACCATAACTTAGATCAATCAAACAATCAATTCAATCAGTCAATCAATCAATACATTTTGGAATACCTGTCACCTAAAGTCATAACCTCGTGGAAACATCTTTAAACTAAAGTTTCAACAAACTTTTGGATGCAAATGCTCACTAACAAATATTTTCATCCTTCATTTTAGCTTAATCTCACAATTATCAATACATATGAATGTTTTACAAATCATACAAATTGTTTCAAGCATGATGTACAATGCATTGTTTCTCATTCAATAAAGTGTTATTCTTCAAAACTTGAGACCCTTTTGAAAAACTAAAGAGAAAATGAAACAATATTAAAATTAGGTGTTATCTGTGTCACATTGAAATGAATAAACATGAAATTGACGACGAAATTGATCGATATCCTGTATTTGGGCATTTGAAGAGGGGGAACTTTCTGTCCACCCTGGACTTTGGCAATGTCATGTCAACGCAATAAGCCTTCCAACCTGGTCAGGTACGCGGGCCTGATGATGCAGCCACAACTCCACTCTCCATTCTCCTCGAGACCAGCATCGAGAGAACTGCCAATGCAGAGCTTGTGGTAATGGCGACTGCACGTTGCGCAGACGATGCAGTGAAGGCCATCCCGCTCATGTGGGACGGGCATCTCGTCAAAGATACAGCAATACAGATTACCGCTGCAAACTTCGAATTCTTTACAGTTGCATTCAGCAACGTCAACAGCAGTGGCAACAGCAGTGGCAACAGCAGCAGTGTCTTCGTTCCCTGTGGTCCATTCTGTTTGTTCCACGGGGTTCACGGCAACGCCAACATTTGGAGCCATTGCTATGGCTTGCGCTTCCCCACTTTCTTCGGCCTCGGCATCCTCGTCAGCTTCTGCTTCCATTGAATGCTGATTTTCACCAGCCAACGCCCTCACATAGTGCTGCACGGACTCGATAATACTGTCCAGCTCCTCTCTTATCAAGGCCGGATTTCGCACATTTGGGCTCCTGAAGTCGACATCCTCTGGCCACCATTCAGGAACCTCTTTCCTCCAGTTTCCGTGATTCTTCATGTCTATAAAATAATGTATGTTCAGATGTTTGCAAACAGTTTAAAGGCTACATTGAATTTATCTTCAAGCCACTTCAACCTCTAACACCGCCAACGATCTGGTACAGAAGAAAAGTGCTTAAAGTCACTTGGATGCTAATGCATTGTAAACAAAATGACCAACTTAAATATCTTGCAGGCTAACTTAAGAAAATTCAACCAAAATGCTTACATTCAGGTAAGCTACTTGATATCTCATACGATAAGAAGGAGATTTGTCAAGTTTCAAGGTGAATCATGGCTTAAATAATTGTTGATTTACTTAAAAAGTTGAATTATAATTGCAGTGCAAAATCATATCTTTAGGAAACAAAAACTGATTTTGTGAATGCAAGTTATGACGTTTTTCCTTGTGCTGATACTTAAACAAGCCTTATCAACCAGGAGAAAGGCCCGGTGGGTAAAATTCATTAGTAGAAGGTACACCATGGTACCACCTACATCCATACCATTTGATACAATACCTTTTTCTTTGACTTCCTAGTTGGCGAAAGCCCCCTTATCACGGAAAATATTTGAAGGTAACCCATTTCCAAAGGAGTATCACTGAACACTAAAGAAATTTGTACAGTATCAATAATGGTTCTGAGAGAAGTCTGCAATTTGTGCACTTGCATTGCAATTCATTTTACTGATACGTTTTATTGGAAAACAGTAAAAACCAAAAAAACTAAAGGTATCAAATTGTTTTCAGGTAAGTTGAAATTCACTCTTTTGAGGGTCTCGACTCCAACAGCATTTAACTGTTCTTTGAGATATTTTCTTCGGTAAAATGCCCCTTATTTTGAGATTCTTGGTCCTAGGATTTTGTTTCAAATACACCTCTTTCTCAGCGAAATCATGGATGAGCGTGGTGTCATGTTTTCATTGCACATTGCACCCACCAGGGAAAAAGGCATGAAAATTCATCACAAATATCTCCAAACATATTTAAACTATAATTTGATCCACCAAAGCAATACTGATTAGTCGATTTATGCCAACATTTACGCCAACATACCAACACCCGTTATGACTTGAGAAATCAACGATCTCTTCTTTCCGATCGGTAAGCATAAAAGGCTTTCCAGCCGCTCTCGTAGCAACAACTGAACAATTTCTTGATCAATGCCTGGAAAGAATCAGATCTTTAATCAATCACTAAGTAACTCTCAAATAGGTTTAAAAAAATCTTCTCCCGACATGATTGCAGCCCTTGCAGCAACGGAGTTCACAGTTGAACTAGACACAGATTTTGTCAGATCTGAAACTATGTTGAAACTCTGGTTCTAGCAACTGCAACTTCATATGAATTGCAGACAATAGGTACGGTGAATTACAGATGACTTTGGAACGTCATCCAGACATCGCAGTTTGATAAGAAGTAACCAAGGATGACGACAAAGAATATCATGTTGGTTGACTCTTAACGCCATAAAGAAATTGAAAAGTCTATGTAACATAAAACGAGTGGCTAAGCCATGATAAATTAGGCACGCTAGCGGGAATCGAGAATAGTTGAATCTTAGATGAATAGCCGCAGATGAATTATGAAGAACTAAAAAGTTTTAGCATACCCTAAAATCTTTTGAGACTCATTTCAGGGAAACTTTGTAAACTCTTGAGAATTTGACCGTAGTACATGTTTGGTGCTACATAACAATTTATTTTCTTTGCTGAAAGCATATTGAAGCAGCTTAACATTGCAAACATATTCAATGCAGAAACTAGTCAATATGACATCAAACTTGCCATAAGAGGGTTCGATGTCTTCTTCAGCAGTATCATTTGCCACCGTTGTCTCTTTCATCTTCCTCACAGCCATTGCCACGAACTTTTTAATAACGCTCTGCTTTTTACCAAATTCTTCAAACTCCTTTGGCCCTACAGATTAAAGACATAAATGCTATGGTCATGATGATATGAGAGCACTTGCTTCAATATCGAAGTTTCACCGAGGACAATGAAGCCATTGGGTGGGTAAAGGGCTGTAGATCTTCCTTCGATATCATTTTCTGTTGTAAAAAGTATGAGTCAGAAGGATTCCGTTGCTTTTTTGTAAACATTGGGACAAAAAGTCTTGACAGCTGAAAACTGGGCTTTGATCTAAATTGAAGCAAAGAAGATTTATATCCGAAAGGCAACGATGTCTCTCCTTAATAGATGCTTCACAGAATGTACTTTGGGTAACCAGTTTTTTCTTTCAATAGACCTTTTAGCTATTCTATAAAAGAGCCTGGATCGAGCGATAATTTTATACAATTTTATACGCGAGGTTCGATTGAGTGGCGTTAGAGCTTCAATCACAATTGTGCACATTCGAAAATTCTACAAAACGTGATGAAATAACGTTCGATCTAGATTCTTTTTTAGAATAGCAAAAAGGTCTATTGTGAATATGACTAATTTATTCTGCCTCTTTTACCCAGGGTAGGCAGTGTGAAGACAGTCACAACATTTTTAACTAATATGCTAAGAACAACTCATAGGTTAGACAGGCCACATCCCCATCTGGAAGAACATATGGGTGCCCCTAGTCTTAGTCGTAGGAAGCATCTCAAATTTGGGAGGGGGGGGGAAACAACATACTTTATCAATTTTTGTAACAATCCAGTTATATATAATTGAAGCTAGAGTTTATGATAAATGCACAGTATGTCCTGCAATAACATGCTGGAAAATTGTAAACAGTAATATTTCTAATCTGATACAGCAACTGCAGGATTATCAAACTTGCCTGAATATTTGACGCAAAGCTGACCATTATCAGTCTTCATCAATGACAAGGCAACAGTTGGTGTTGAAGTTTTCTTGTACCAGTTTGTCAACTGAAACATGATGTATTAAAATTCATTTGCAACCATTCTGAAATTTTCTTGATACAATGTGATTTCAAAGAACAAGAGGTTCAATTCATATTTTAATGTGAAACAGCATTTTCATATTTAAGCTCATGACACCAAAAGGTAACTTACTGTTTTATTCAATACAGCTAGCTTGGCTTTGTCAATCTTCTTTCTTTTACTGGCACTCTTCTCAAATTCATTTGCTGGATTCGTGTGCTAAAATTAGGAAAGTAAAAACATGGGAATCATGATAAACTTTAATTGAACAAAGAGAGTAAACTTTCAAGTTCTTATGAAATTCTAACAATCAGGTGCACACGTGACACATCAAAGTAAGAGGTCATCAGTTTGGAATTAAAATCTCTATTAAAGAAATTTGGGAGGTCTTGAGAAAAGGTTTAGCTTGCAATGAGCTTGTACAAGGTAGATAGAAGCATAAATTTGGTTTGAAAGAGCTCAAAATGAGAGTATGCCTTCCAGTGCAGGTCATGCTGCATACTGGCGCAAGAGGTGCACAAATCTTGCTTAAATCAAGCTCTCAAACACACCTAAATCATACTCCAAAACAAGTTAGTATCAAGCTTGAAGCATGCTATAAACATACTCAATGTTTTGCTAAGGAGGGTGCATTTTGAACTTTCAGAAAAGTTCAAACGTCCTTCCCCTTCTTTTGTCGACTATTGTGGGCTTATTGATAAACTAATACTAACACATTTAATTACAGTTATGGTTTTGGATATGCTAATGGGTAAACCCCCCTCCCCTGCCAGAGCTCTGACACCATAACTTGAGAGGATTAAGATTTTCTGGGAACTGAAAGCCAGCGACCCAGGGGTATGGTGCATTTGACCACATTTTGGTTGGGGATGTGCCATCAAGGCTTCAAAACCATACCCGTTTCTTATGCCAATTTTTCGATAAAGTTCAGGCCAGTTGGAAGTGGGGGGGGGGGGGCTGGGGGAGCTTCACCCCCACAATAATTTGCTGAAGTTGATTTTGTAAGTAAAAAAGGCTGTGAAAGCCAAGGTCATGGAAATAAAGATTCAAATTCATATTATATTCAAGCTACTAGTGTCTTCATCAAGGGCTATCAAGAAGAAAGCAATAACTATAATGTCATGCAACTCAGAAACAATATGTATCCTTGTAAAATCAAAGACCTTTCTTCAAAATTTTCCTGGAAAGACCCCTATCAGTGACGATTCTTTGCTTCTTTCAATGGCAGATTTTCAAAAAATGGGGCGTTTTCCAACGATCTAAAGGGCGTGGTCATGAAAAATTTTCCCAGGAGCAAGCCCCCTGGACCCCCATCTCTGCTCGCTTTGCTCACACCGCGTTTCTGCCCCCCAATATGAATTTCGTTCGGATAGGACCTGAAGTTAACCTGATCTCATATCCGACCTTATGTTCTGCACCAAAATCTTGAACATTTGTACTGTTCCTTGTACTAGGTAGTTCTGAAAATCTTGATGCCCCTCATGCCATCCAATATCTGCAAAATCGACACCCTTCCTGATAGCACGTCCCCGTAGCCAAAATTTATGTAGTGTACCCCTAGAGCCAGCTGTCAGTAGGGACTGAAACATTTGTGCCTTTTAATAGCAAAATGACAATAGGGGCACTTTCCAATGATCCCCAGGGGCGTGGTCATAACATTTTCCGGGGTTAGGTCCATTAGGTCCCCGAACCCTATTTCTCTCACCCCACCCAGGGTCTCAGAACTTATAGATTGACTTTTAAGCATCACCAGAGAGAGCATCATCTCTGAATAAGAGCATCAGAGTGCCGATAGTGAGCGAAGCAAAAAAATTTTTATGGACAACGCCTGATTGGCTCAAAATGAGACGATACTCTTTAGAAACATAACATACAAGTTATGAAAATGCCGGCAGTGCATAGAAACTTTCAAAAATTCAAGTGCTGGTGAAGGGCCCAACGAAATTTTGGGGGCTGCTGCCAAGCACCATCCCTCTTGCTTATTAGGCCTTTCAAGGCCTACAGACGAAAGTATAATAGCGTTAATCAAAGTAAACTACATACCCGCTTCTTCGTAGCTACTTGGCTGTTTGTTGGTACGTTGTTATCATTCAATCTTGCAGTTGCCATGATAAATGTTGTATGCTTCAGATGCTTTTGCAAAGATTAGGAAACGAATTTCTGGGCTTGATCGAATAAAGGATCAACAAAGGAAGTAGATTTTTTCCCGCCAGACCGCACGCACTTCAAAGAAGTGCCAGCCTCGTTATCAAGTCAGCCTCGTTTTGAATAAAGCTCGTTCCCCCCCCACCCCCAAGACCCGCCCATCATTCAGCCCATCTCTACTCTGCTTTCCCTTCACGACAAAATGCTTCCTTAGCCCTCAATGGTTATTTGAAGTCCCTGAAGTGCACTGCGCACGCATATGAACCTATGCGCACGCATATGAACAACCCATGAGAGAAAATTGGTTGGTACCTGGCTTAGGATTAGACAGTTTTATAACTCAGCAGGATGGCCTTTCACCTTTCACGAGTGATTTGATCTTACGCGCGAAGAAGTTGCCGGAAAAGGACGTTTATTGGCATTCGTACCTGCAATATCGCAGAAATTAATAGACGTAGCCTTAAAAATAAAGTATTAGAGTATTTTAGTCGTCGAGATATGGGTAAAACGTAAAGAAATTCGCAATGTTATCCACCAGAGTTGGCAGCCCTTATGAATCTTGCGGACTGATGTTAGCAGGTGGATTTGTTTGAGGACATGGAAGCTGCTCAACAAAATGGACGAGAAACTCCCGTGTCAGACCCAAACACCCCAATGGCTAAATCTAAACGACAGGATATAGATTGGGGGAAGTTTGGTCTGGCAGAGAAGAGCTCTTACGAGCCGAAGAGAAATGGGAGGGATCCAAACGCGAAGAACGGTGGTGGCGTGTATCCCGAAACAGAACGGGGAGAGGTCACGGAGCTGTTTGACGAAGACGGAGAGGTGAGAAATAGGTGTTAAATAAATATGAATTCGTTTAAATAATAAAATATTATTTTTCTTGTCATTTCGGTAGCAGTTATATTATTCACATGAGAGTTATTATTTCCATGGTTCATGAGTTGTTTACGTGTTTATGAATTCGATCGAACGATAAGATAATAAAATTATTTCTCCCGTCTTTCGGATATTTTATTTATTCACTTGAGAATTATTTCTTCTCTTTGCAGTATCACAAAATGTGGAAGTAGTCCTCATGTGACTTACATTCTTTTTTATGAATTCTAATTCTACTTGCTATCCATTCTTCGTTTATTCTTTTGCTTCATTAATCGATTCATTGTAATTCGGTGTTATTGTTTTGGACACACAATGGTGGACAGTCCCACATGACAATGAAACGAATTTCAATAGGAGAATAGGTTGTCCCTTCAAGCTTCAGAGATGAAAAATAATATGTCGAAAGTTAGGGCCTACCTACCGGGGTAAATTGGGTATGTTGGGAGTAAAATGGGGGAAATTGATAGGGTAAAAATTTGGATAAAGTTTGCTAAGATCCTTGTCCGGAGTTTTCTCTGGCTAGCCTCCTCACAGACTTGTTGCAGATGAGCAAGTAAAGCCATGCGCAGGCTATCTCTGGCCCTGTGCCATTTTACCCCAGCCTACCCATTTTAGCCCAACGCACCCTATGCAACGCCCTTAAATCGCGTTGTCCTGAAAACGATCCCTCTATCATATTCCATCACTTACTTAACCTCTTCGTGCCCAGAAGAACACTCTGTAAATCCAGAACAAGAGCTACATCAATTGTAAACAATGATGTGGTACGTCTTTATCAGCTGCTCTGCCGCTGCGTGGCCTGGAACGAGCTTCAAAATAGGATTAGTTTCAGTATGCAGAATCGTTGTTTCTTAGGATGCTATCACCCATGCCAAGTATTTTATTTTTTGGTACTCTTCCCAGGATCACAGAATAAGCCAGGATAGTCATAGAATTGCCCCAAGTCTGTTACGTCAACTGTAGTAAGTCTGTCCAATAAAAGCGCAGTGGGTATCAAGGGGTAAACATGTTATTTTTAGCGATTATCAGGACGTTAACAGTGGGACCGGCCGTATCTTTGTCTTAATTCCTTAATTTTTTCAAAATAAAATGCAAAACAAAAATATATATACATATATCAATTTTTGATTAAAAAATTGAGCTATAACGCCCCAAATGAGTTGAAACAAACAATAAAAACCTCCCCTAATCAACAGCTCATTCGAAAGAATCGTGAAAAGTCTGTCCCAAAGGTTGATACGAATACGAATTCAACTAGCAAGAATGATACGTCCGCACCACTCCCCATGGAAATTATTTGCAATGTTTTTAGAAGTTAACTGCTGCTTTGCTTTCTTGCAACGACAGCAACTTTATGTACACAGGCGATTCATTTCTTTTTTATCATAGAATAAACAAGTCCTTTAGTTACAGCAAAATACACCAAAAGTTGTTTATTAAATGCAGTTTACAACTCACTTTATGTACAAAGTCAAGGATATGTTTCTGAGCAGAACAAATAACTCTCTGTTCTAGAAATTTTATCAAACAACAACACAACGGCGTGGGTTCGCACTGTGATCTTAATCATTTGCAATCTTCAGCAAAAAATGTCGGAGCCTTGCCGAGAGGTCGCATAATCGTATCATATGGAGCAGCTCCCCCCTACTGGCCTTTCTGCTGATTTTATGACAATGTAAAGTTCCAAGATTTACAAGGGATTTGATCGTAAATATCGTTCGGGGTGAAACTTTACACCCGGACTCATCCATGTCGTTGGGAGGATTTTGTAGCTATTCGGTAAGATGCACAACCAGGTTGACCCCTGATATGCCATAATAGAAGTACCCCTACCCTCGCACGGGGAATTTTTGACGAACAAATCATCTCAATGCGAGTAACGGCAAGTGTTTCATGAGAACTTCAATAAAAAGTTCTCATTTACAAAATGACAAAATTCATGATCAGTTTAACCCTTGTACCCCCGGAAGGGCCACATGGCCCAATAGTATTCATTGATAACTTTAAATTTTTCAGGGGGTAAAGCATTTGGAATTTTGATTGATTTGAAAGGTTATGCACATTGCATTTATCTATTGCTTACTGAATCACTGATCATGATACCCCCTGGAAATCGACAATTTACATTAGGTTTTCCTGTTAAGCTTAATTTTAGCCGGGCGTGAAAGGGTTAAACGGTATTCCAAAGAAAGGCAGCCCTGCCCTCATCAATTATGCATTTTAATCGTTCGGGGACCCTTTGTCTTTGTGATAATTATTTTTGGAGATAAAAATTTTGTTGAAAAAATCACCTGCTTCTAAAGTTAAGCATCCACACTCCATTTCTTGTGTTAATAAAATTAAATTATCAACAAACAAAAAATGTGTTAAAAAGTCAAGTTTGAAAATTTTCATCTCAAAGCATAAACTTCACTCTTTTCTTCATAAGAATATCGTATATAAGAATATTCAGGCTAAGAAACATCTCATGTTTAATTAAGAATATCATTCATAGGAATATTGCTCAGCCTCAGCTCGCGTATTAGTGTCTCATTTTCTTCAGTTGCCTGTTTAGCGATACATGTTTTTTATAAGAAACTGGTTTATAAGAAAAGACGAGGGAAATGGTCTAACCATCTAACCAAGTGCCGATCAATTTAAAGGCACACTGTTGTGGTGCTGATTGGGTAAGAAAGACAGTCAAGAAGAAAGAATTAGGCAAGGTTCAGTAATTTCGCTGTACAGTGAAATTCACGAAGATGATAATGATCTGATTCCCTTTATTCTCGAAGCAAAGGATGATCGAAGAACAAAAGGGTTTGATAATTACTCAAAGGCCAGAGCTTTGTTATTGATTTCAACATCACAACTAGCCAATCACAACCACGACAGTTTGTCTTTAAGACAATGTGCCACTCTTCAAAATTTTTGAATGTCACGTGATTGATGGCGTCAGAGAAGCCAAATGCTCCTAGATACTTCAATGACTTTTGACAGGTGAGTTATACTGGCATGAAATTTACATAGTTGAAAAGAGCGTTTGAAGAGCTTTCGAACAATGTAGAACTTTTTTTATTTTGATGGAATTCAAGAAAAATGTATGACGTCATCGATGACCACGTTTCCTATGTATTGTGCCAGTAGTAACAATAGGGAAAATTACGAGGCCAAAATTGACATTCCTATGAATTAGAGGTGTTTTTCGACTGCAGAATTGGAATCTGCATGGTCGATTTAGTAAGATTGAATGAAAAATTTTCTCCTGAAATGGTTTTTAAACTTTGTCAATTATGACGTCATATCATTGATAACGTCATAAATTTTTCCTCAATTTCATCAAAATGGAAAAACAATATACATCATTCGAAAGCTCTTCAAGCGCTCTTTTCAACTATGCAAATTTCATGTCAATATAAACCATCTGTCAAAAGTTATTGAAATATTTAGGAACATTTGGCCCTTCCCTGACGTCATCAATCACGTGACATTCAAAAATCTTTGAAGTGGCACATTGTCGTAAATTAATCACAATGGCCTCTTCTAACAATACAAACCTTAAAAACTGAAGTTAGGCACTTGGTTAGATGGTTAAGCCTATTTCCCCCGTCTATGTCTGACAAGTGTTAAGAAACATTTAAAAGTTAAAAGTAGGGATATCATAGCAAATACATCATTGAAGCTTTATTCTTAAGCGATATTATCTTAACAATTTGTGTTTTCAGCATAACAGAGCACTGTTTATTCCTTTATGATGTTTTAAATGTCAGAAAACATATCTGCTGTAGTGATAGTGATCACATTGATAATTCTGCATTCAAAAAATAAGAAACCAGTTAAGAAACTCTTAGTACTAAAATGGACAAAATTTCATGTGAAATTAAGAAACTTTTAGTACTATGGCCTGATCCAAGTTTCTTATAAAAAAGGGTATTCGTAACAGAATCACATGACTGACATCCCAGTTTTTTCAAAAAGAGTTGTTTCTATTCGAGATTTTAAGTACATTCCCCTGAAATCATATCAGATTTGAAAAAATAAGAATACTTTAAGGAGTATATTCAGGCTCAAGGAATAACAATCTTTAGAATATCAAGGCTGGAAAATTCTATAAAATTCTTACTGATTCTAATAGTATGCTGTATTCATAAATTATTAACGAAAAATGCTCATATGATTGGTACTACTTGTTGATCAAGATGTCTGGGCTGGCCAGACTTCCAATGTGAACAGATCTTAGAATGTATTCATATTTAGTCGTATCTAATCGTTTATGTGTAGCTCCTCGTAACTTTCTTTCTTTTTCTTTCCATTTTTGTGTGTTTGTTCTTGTCAGTAATTTAGTATCGTGTTTTATACAATGACCCTCGGGGTAGTCATGGGTTCTTGTTTTCGGGTCATCATCCTTTGTTATGTAGTCTGGTAGTTGAGTTTGTAAGTATAGTCTTTAGTACCTTGTTCTTAGGTAAAGTTTTACCTTGAATATAAAAATATCAAGATGTTTAGTCCCGAAAATGTAACCAATTTTTTCATTTTTGATTTATTCCTAGATTTCTTGCTTTTTGTTTCATGATTCTCTTCCTTGTGAAAAATGCAAAAAATGTAAGCTTGAAAATTTGTGTTTTGAAGTAAAACAGTTTCTGCCCATGTTGATTGAATATTAATCTGAACAGTTTCTTTCCCCCCTCATTTTATATCTTAAACGTAGACATGCCCCCAATGGATTTCTCTTGTGTCAGTTTTCATACAGATATTCACGATAAATCCTCTTGTGTTTTAAACTCTTGTATCCAACCTCATCCCCAGTGCCTTTTTGTGGATGACAAAACGCTCTGGGGACGAGGTTGCCTTGCATCGTGTCGTTTATCGACAGGTGTTGAGCGGAAAATTTGTTCCTGGAATCTTCTTATGCTATTTCTATGTTCCTATCTCTCTTCCGTTTTGTAGCTCCATGAAAGGCAAGAACCATGGTGGAAATCATCATTCTTTATTACAAGAACTTTACATTTCGGCACTTGGGACGGTAAGTCTAATCTACCAGGCTAGCCATTTAAAAGTTCTCACTTTTGAGCATTTATATCGCCAAGACTACCTCACGGATTTAAATGATTCAAATTCTGCTGGGTGAGTAAAAAACACCCGAAGTTTGAAAGGCTACTGCTCCCTGAGTATAAGTTTGCTTTGAACCCCGTTGATTTACTTTAAGCAATTACTTCTTTAGCCTTTTCTCTTCCATAAATCAGCAACCACGTGTCAAATTGACTCAAACGAGGTCTCAAACTCTAAATTGAAGCCTAACCTATGGAACTGTGTAAATACTGAGATAGTCGAGCCTACAGCTCCTTCACAGTAGCTGCACCAATGGGGCACAATTATTTTTGGACACCCTAACACTCTGTACAATCGGGGGGAGAGGGTTAAGGGAGCTACAAAGGATGTAGCTCTTAAGTCCATGCACCAACGAGATAACTCAGGCTCAGTCTTCAGCAATGGTTTTTAGGTCACATCTAATACAACTTTAGTCTTCGGATTATCCATAAGATACTTAATCATAAAGTCTGGGAATCACTAAGTCATTGGCTAGGTCACTACAACAGGAGTTCTTGCGTTGCCTTCATGCTAAAATTTTCTGTATCTAGTCCTGCAGCATTCGCCTTTTGAGGTCGAAGGATAGTCTCGAGTACCGAGTAAACGGGTGGGATGAGAATAGTAGCAGGGTTGGAAATGATTCCATGTAACTATAATTGGGGAGTTGGAACAATTAAGGGGGAGGGTGTTTGGAGAAATGGGAAATAGTCGTTTCCTCAGTTGATTACGTATCTTTTATATATTCATGTGAACAGTTTTGTTGCTGATACATTTACTAATGAACTCTGGTCCAGTTGAATGCGCTTATTGAGACTTATTCTTACCTTCATTCAAAAATCATGCTTACTATCATTCCATTTTTCAAAAAATTGATAAAGGGAGGTTGGAATAGAAGTAGGGGGCTGGGAAGCTCTTCAAAAATTGATAAGCCGGGGGATGATTATTCAGTACTCGAGGGAACTCAACATCCAATCTCGCCCCAGGGCCCTTTGTCCCACTAAGACAAAAGGCGCCAGGGACGAAGTTGATCTAAGGTCAATCGATGATATTCTGGAATGGAGGGGGGCTCTGTTTTTGATTTAGCTACTGAGAGAGCTCCTTCGAGTAGTTCCCTGCACAAAATTTATCTTGGTTCTTTGTTTTGTATTTGTATTTTATATTAATAATTCCTATTGTTGTATCATTTCGGGTATCACTTCTTGTAATATTGCCATATGTTCTTGTTGCCTAGTTCTTCCATTGTATATTTATTTCACTAGTTGAATTTAAAACATGAAACTGAAGAGACTGAGTGCTGACGTTTGGATGAAATTTGCTTTCTTTCTCAGGTGATTTCCAAATTTGAAAATTACTAAATTTCCCTTCTTGCCATCCAGGTGTCTTCACATCATGTCTCATGAATATTGTTGGTGTTGTTATATTTCTACGAACAGGATGGATGGTCGTAAGTAATTACATAAAATCTCAAAGTTTTTAAGTAGTAGAAGCAGTAGTAACTAATCAACCATTTGAGTTAGGTAAATCCTAAATTAAGAGTTGATAGGTGTTTAAAGGACAAGTCCTAGCCTGAGATCAGGCAAAAAATAAAACTAAAAAGAAAACTCTCCCTTTCCTTTCGTTCCTCTTCCAAAAGCTTCCAAAAGGCCTGTTCACAGGCTAGACAAGTCCGGGGTTGATTAGCCTGCGTGCAGACTCAACTGATTCCCTGAAGAGAAGGGAGGTTCCTCCTCCAGGAACCTCACTTTTCTTCATGGAATCAGTAGAGTTTGCACGCAGGCTAGGGTTGATGAAATTATAGTTAACAGGCATCCTTACCAATTGCTGAACACCAATCGTTAGTTCTTTCCAAGTTTTGATGTCTATAAGGGCGTGTTTGATTGGTAATTCCAAACCTACCAAATTCTGAAAACGGTAGACTTCGCAGAGACGGAAACACAGTGCCCAATCAAACACAAAATTCTTCAAAACAGCAGATTTCAGATTCAACCTTGCGAAAACGAGGTCTCCAGTTGAAAAATACGAAGACGAGTCTGGTGCTTGGCAACAAAGACTGAACTGACTCAATTACTATAGCAGCACAAGCAAATTCGCCTCGTTTTCAAAGTTTTACAAATGAGAACGAGAATCTCTTGAAAGTCTGCCAAACCTTCCGCCTGTTGGAGCAGAAGGTTCGGCAGGCCTTCCAAACCTGCCAAACCTGCCATTTTCGGAATTTGGTAGTCAATCCAACACAAATTCCAAGTCTTCTAAGTCTACCGTTTTCAGAATTGGCACCAATCAAGCACACCCTAACTTTCATAAATGAATCTTCGTACGTTAGGCCATATATCGACGCCTTTGTACTTTGTTCGCGTGTGCGAAGGCGCGATAAGGAGGCTATCAATGTGAGCGGTTATCAGCACATTTGGCGGCCTCGTTCAGGTCAACATGGAGTGACGTCATAGAAAATGAGGTCATTTTTTAGCAGATTGAAATACATAGTTTTGCTGATTAAAAGGGAAAAAATTGAAAATAAGTATTACACACCATCCACAACAGTGTAATCTCTTGAATAATCAACAATTATGCCAACCCCGGACTTATCCTTGAGGACCAGCTTTTGGTTAAGCAAACTGGGGAGGAGAACTTTCGGGCGAGTCAGTAAAAACGATCCTCGCTTGAAAGGCTGCGACTCCCTAAATATCAAAGCATTCACATTTTTCAATGTCTGATTGAATAAATGTGACATTATCGTAAGATTTTTCCTGTCTAAAGTCGGTAACATCGTTTAGATATAGCCATGAGTGATAGGATATCCAGTTTGTAGCAGTCTGAAATTAATATAAGTAGCGAGCCAACCTCAGCGAATCCAACTTTTCAAGGTTTATGAAAAGTCTAACTGTAGGATCATAAGCAAAGTAGGTAAGGTATGTAAGGCCTCTTTCAAGCCACTCAATTCAAAGACATTGATACTAAAACCTTGTGGTTACTAAATAAGTGGTTACTAAATTTATAAAGTATGAAAGAAGAGGACGGAGAGAAGGAGACAGGTCTGTGCCACACTAAGGCTTTTCGAGCCAAGGACGTTAATGCAAGGGACGGGTCGTTGATTATTGGTCAGGAGGGAGTGGAACACATTTCGAAATATCTGATAGAACTTTCATAGTCCTTGTCTGGTTTTCTTGGAAATTTTGATGGCTCCTTCAATATTGCACAAAATACTTTCAGCTTCCCTCCTGGTACATATGCAAGGGTAACAGTGTCACTATGCTGTCATAATTTCAATTCGGTGGAGATTTATATCGTCACAGCATCAAATGAGAGAAAAAGACCATCTCAAAGGGATGAAAGAGTACTTTTGAAATGATATAGACTTACTTGTTGACGAACTAGATTTATCTCAATTATTTTGGTACCCCATCCCTGGAATGTGCGTTGTTGTCCGTCCCAATATCTTTCGGTAGGCAGAAATTGGTACCCCCTACCAGACGTCCTCAAGCCCCTTACTTGCAAGAATGAATGATCCGTCCTTTAAATAGAATTTTACGCCCGCTCTTTTACATCAATTTGAATATTCAAGAGCCTATGCTGGTCATAAATAGGTCTGGCACACAGGATACGATCTGACGAAACTTATCATTTGTCTTATTTCAGGGTTACGCAGGAATTGGTCTGTCGCTACTAATCGTTGTGATATCACTTTCAATTGCACTTGCAACCGTAATGTCAGCAGTGGGTATATATAATCGATGTGACGTCAGGAATGGTGGTTTTTACTTTATTGTGTCACATGTACTCGGTGGCAAAGTTGGAGGATCTATTGGCCTCGTCTATTGTTTAGGACATGTGAGTGTTTGTTGTTTTCCTTTATGCTGAATTTAATGACGTAGACTGAACGAGTCCAGTGAGCGTATGACTTTTGAGGAATCATCAATATGTGACAGTGTCACTGCCCGACTTAACAGGCCAATTTCTGAGATACAATTTGTCGCCTAAACAAAATCATTTGAGAAAAGATTTTACAGTTGGTCTCTGGAAGGCTCGACCAAAATTTGTCCAAATCAACAGATCCTTGTGCTAACGACTGGTCGATTCGATAAGGAAGACCAAAAATCGTCGTGTAGAATTTCCTAACACCACATTGACACAATCGTCGATTGAGACGCTACCCCGGGGCCCAAGGAAAAGGCTTGTCAGCGTTTTACCTATTTGACATTGAAATCACCTGAAATAAAGGTAGCAAAATGTTTAATGATATTTCACTGCTTTTAACAGATTTACAGGGATACTAGGTATTTTCATTGTTGTCATTTATTCTCCACAGAAACTAAACCAATAAAATTCCTGGGGATAATACAAGGGTTAAGAAGTCAGTTGTATCCACTACTTATGACTTAAAGCACTATTGTGCTATAACAAAGGGCCGTCAGCATTTTGTCAGCGAAATTTCTAGACAGCGTTAGTGGGCTTTAATTCCTTTCAGTAGAGATTCCGTGATAATGTATCTTTCTTTCTGCACCATTAATAGCTACACAACCAGTTACGCTTGGATGCCAAACATGCGTATTCTCTTTCTACTTTAAAAAAATAGCTAAACGAGACATTGCACGGTCTTGCTGCTATCATTTATCATTCAGTCTCGTTTAAACCTTTTATGGACATCTTTATTCTCATCCATTACCATTTGATTGCGATCAATTTTGTAAATTAGATTCTTACTTTGTAGTTATTTTGCATGGCCCTTGTAAAGCAGTCTCCGCAGATTGACCGGCCTCCCATTGTCAGAGAATTAAAATTAAATGGCACGAATTCGTTGATGAACGAATCAATGAATGAACGAATCAATGAATGAATGAATGAATGAATGAATTAATGAATGAAACGAATTAATGAATGAATGAACGAATGAGTGGATGAATGAACAAATGAATGAATGAATGAACGAATGAATGAATGAATGAATGAATGAATAAATAAATGATTGACTATAAATTCAGTTGCATTTCTTCTTTTATCAATGTTATGTCTTTCAACCATTTCATATGATATACTGGATTTTAGATTTTTTTAACGCCCAAGGGGGCACTCAGCGCATGCACATACGGGGGGGGGGGTCAGTCAAATATTATTGGGTTAGAATATCGCTAAATGTGATATTTTTGGATCCAAATAAAACTGAAACTATGTTTATGACATTTTTTGACATCAAATATCGTTGTTAAACTGATATTTCTGGGTTGGCTAGAGGCGATCCTTACCTCTATTTGCATTGTTTCAGGTCATTTAAGTTCGTGCACAGGTTTCTAAGCATAAATGCGATGATATTTTTGGGTTGCACTGAAACTGAAGTGATATTTTTGGTGTGTGAGAAAATTTCTTGGACTAACCCTCCCGTCAGCGTATGTACCGAGTGTTCTCACTGCGTTTTATACGCTATAAACTATATTTTTACAAGAATTTTCTCATTGTTTTCTAGGCTGTTGCGACGGCAATGTATTGCATAGGATTTGCAGAATCATTAGCAAGTTTAGTGAAATGGAATAATACATGGGCTATAAGAAGTATTGGTCTGGTTGTTCTCTTGGCACTTCTGACAATCGCAATATCAGGAGTTAAATGGGTTATAAGGTTCCAGCTGGTTCTGGTCTTGATTTTAGCTGTAGCTGTTCTGGATTTTATCATTGGCACGTTGGTGCATGAAGACCCAGGTATGTTGCTTCTAATTGTAACTGTCCTCGTGGAAATGGAAATGAAAACCTTTCGTATAGTCTCGTAAACATCTGCCATTCTTAGACTAAAACCCTGTACTGAATTTTTATAACTTTTTGGTGATCTGATTGTTGAGCTTCGTTAAAAGGTTTTTTTGGAAATGAAAGTGGTTCCTCCGTCTTTGTCAAATCGGTGATTTGGCACATTTTAAAAGGAAATATTATTTATATTAGACTTGCTCCAAGTCTATTCCGAGATATATCAGCACTAAGGAACATAGTTACTTCTGCGGGGGCGTAAACCTTGAAGAGGACGCTGCGAAGGAAAAGCGAATGCGAAGGAAACGGAATAGACTTGTCAGATATGGAGGCTCATGAATATTCGCTTTTCCTTCGCAGCGTCCTCTTCAAGCTTTACGTCCCCGCAGAAGTAACTGTGTTCCTTAGTGCTGATATATCTCGGAATAGACTTGGAGCAAATCTACATTTATATTAACATGAAATGAAGCATACATTCACCATCACATTTACTTGCAACCCTTATGGTAAGTAAAGGAAAACAATTTCATCGTCTGTTCATCCCTTGTTTCCCTGCGTTCTTTGATTTGCTGATACCACTTGGTCAAAAGAGACGTATAATACTACTTTGAAAAAGTCGGCCCAATTTTAAAAAATGGCCGAAACCAGCGGGAGATCTCGTACACTAAAAAATCACTGTAAAATCTGCTCTAAAGAGCTTGAACATTGAAAAGGAAACTTTTAGTACAAAGAATGATGTGGTCTTGACCTACAAATCGCAAAACGCATACCTTTCAGGCAGTAATCTTCCTCTGTAGAAACAAAATAGATCAATCGAAGCTGTGAGAGCTCTAGACCTCGTCAACGGCTTTTTTGTATGCAAGAACAACAACAGTCTGATTAGCGATTTCTAATTGGTTGAAAGCTAAATCCTAGCAATTTGATTGGTGAAAACGGAATCACTCTATGTTGGCCTTAATTGAGCCCACTCTTTAAGCGTAATAGCATGAGTTCCAGTTGACCAAGTGATGTCGGCAAATCAAAGAGCGCATGGAAACAAGGGACGAAAAGGCATAGGTCTAAGTGGATTTTTGACGGTTACTTTTTGGTTACTTGGATTGGGAGGGCGTGGCAATCAAACAAACTGTAGAAAACAATAGGCACGTGCCTGAGTAATTTGCACATTTATTTACAATTTGGTTATCCTCTATTTATCATACGCTGTCCTATTCTTTTCTCGCTTCTTAATCGTTGCTTACCTCTTTCCCGTGCAAGAAAACGGCGACAAAGTGACCAGATTTGGCCTAAATTATCAAAATGCTCATTGAATTAACCCTTTAGGAACCTCAAAATGTAGAATAAAGTAAGAATTCGCATCGAATATTGGTAACTTTGTTTTGTAGCATTAATCATACCGACCCTGGACTTGTCCTGTAAGGTCTAATGAAGCTGCCAGTTGTGTTTGAAGGTGATATTTTACCAGTTTTAAAGGTGAAAATGCCAGTTGAGGTGATATTGCGATTTATCTCGCCCACACCCTCATTGTATTCGGTTTATGCCTTGCCAATAAAAAGTCCTGCGGCATTTGTTCCTTGCCAAAAGCAATAATCTATTCTAAAACAGTACGTTGAAAATTCTTTTTTTCCAAAATTTCAAAAACACACTGCCGATTATTTTACAAATTTCTCCGTTACTGATAAACTTCTGCACAAAATCATTTTCATTTTTAATTCAGTCACACCATAACAATGATCTGTTTCTACTAAATTATGAACGAAGCCATAATCTTTCGCAATTGGAAACCACTGCACCTGTCGACTCAATTGTTCGAAAAACAGCAAACTAACAGCCTAACACAACCTTGCCATCTGAAGAGCAGGCCTTCAGCATACCTAAACAAATATACAAATTCAATGGCTGCATTGTCACACTTACACTTGACATGCGTTGTTTCTCAAGAATATTTCTCTCCATGGAAACTGAAATTCACTTAAGATCATATAATTTTGTTTACAAAATAGAGATATGAGAACTTTTGTGCATCATTTGCTTACTAGGCCACACGTGGTGAGTTAAGAAAGGTTTAAATGTTTGCAAACCAGTTTCTTGCAACATAGAGCTCAATTATTTACCAGAATGTAAAAGGAAATTTGTAAAATGTTATCGCATCACTTTTTCAACTGAATTGATCGAAGGGGATTTTATGTCATCTGCCATAATCCGAGAGAGAGAGAGAGAGAGAGAGAGAGAGAGAGAGAGAGAGAGAGAGAGAGCAATTTTTACATCATCGTTTTTTGGAATCACAGCATTTTAAGATCTACCAGAAAAAAAGTAGCCCTGTTTGAAGAATCACCAAAATTTTGTTATAAGGACGATCTTCAAATTTCTTTTCATTTTCGCATGTGGATCAAATACTTTATCTTGAAAGGGTTGAAAGATCTTGAAAGGTCTGGTGTATTATACGCAGCTAACAACAGATTATTTTCCAGACATGGCTGACCTTTTGATTTGTTTTTGAATTATTGTATTTAGCTCTTTTAAATGCTGCCTGGTTTTGAAGTATACTACAAAAAGCACTGCTAATTACCTAAGCAATGGCTTATCGTCTATTGGAATTCTCACTTTTGTTTCAAATGTCAGATTGGAACACGAACAACTATTATTTAGACTTGAAGGATGGTGAAAAAATTCAATATTGATGGCTCTCAGAGGCAAGATTAATGATGTTACTTGAAGAGTATAGCTCAGAATGAGGTCTCTCGATTCGTTATTTCGTACCCTTTACCTAATGAAAACAGACATGTTATCTTCTGTTATCATGTTATCTTAGACGTCACAGACTCTAAGATGAAACATGGCCTATGCATCTGTGTATAATCAAACAGGAAAAACTGAGCTGCAGCTCCTCCACAAGAGCTACATGAATGGGGCACAATTTTTCTGGGACAACCTTAAGTTGTTCTGATAGTGCCCGGGCATGGGGTAAATGTGCTGCCGATGTTGATGGGTTTTTAGGCCCAAAATTCTCTAAACAAGGGTCCCTTTCTCGGAAGACTTTCCATAAGCATGGGTGAGTTATCCAGCAATTGGCGAAAAAAAAGCCAAAAATGGTCGTTTTCTACGAAAATTCATCATTAAGGTGGGGATGACAGCAAGTTTCGGTAATTAGAAGAGGTTACCGTTCTGAAAACCGGGCGGCAGACTCCCGTCCATCCGCAAATCATGCATCCCCCCCGGGATTCATTACTTGGGCAAAAATATTCCTTTGAAAGCCTACCTTTCAGTTGTTCTCAATTTTTCTTTGCAGTTGTTGGTTTCACTGGCTTTAGCAATAGAAATTTCAATCAAAATTCAAAGCCAATGTTTACTGAAAAAGTTCATTTCTTCACTGTGTTTGGTGTATTCTTTCCCGCTGCTTGTGGTGTTATGTCTGGTGTCAATATGAGTGGAGAATTGAAAGATCCTGGTAAAAGTATTCCACTTGGCTCAACTGCAGCTCTAGGAGTTACGTAAGTATTCAAGATATTCTTCCTTAAACACCATGAGCAATAATGCACCTTGTTTGTAGCTAAGAAATTAAAGTTTATTACCTCGATATTATTGTTTTACTCTGTTGCTTTCTCTTCGACTGAAGCCTAACCATACCCTGGGTACCAGACTCTCTGGTACCCAAGGTAGCCTAACCAGTTCCTGGAATCAAATTCAAATGGATCCTGCGCGGCTGAACAGTTAGTTCCTACACAGTGTTTATCCTCGTTTCAAACTTCCTCTCAGTCTGGTTCCCTGACGTTATTTTCGACTGAGGGGACTGGGCTCCACGGAAGCGGTCCAAGATCGCTTACCTGGCGCCCAGTACCCTCAAACGAACGCATTCGAGTTGACGCAGGGAACCAGGCTGACTTCCTCTTACAATTTTTGAAGGAGGAAGTTTGAAATGAGGATGTATGAACGCTGCGTAGGAGCCTACAGCTCAGATGCGCAGGAGCCATTTTGTTTCTAGCACTGGTTAGGCTTGGGCCAAAGGGACAACAACGAAAGAAACAATGGTAATATCGAGATGACAACTTTAATAATTTCAATGCTGCAAACACAACGCATCATTGCCCATGGACATACCAAAGCACTGGATGATACGACCCCCTCTTTTTTTACGTAACGAGTATATGTTTTCTATGCTAGCACAAGAGAGAGATGCTGGCTGCGGTCACACTAGGTGCTTTATCCCGTTGTTTCGAAATCGAATGAAAAGATCTAGAATCGGACCATGTGAATATTTACGACTGGACATAGCAAAATATGTTGGATAAGAAGAATGAACACATTAGACACGGTAAATTGAAATTTGCATATCACAGAATAAAAGGAGAGTTTTGGACTCAGGAACCCTTCAAACTAGGTTTCAACGCAACTTTTAATGTTAAGGATTTCCCTGATGAAATCAATAGAAATATCCTTGACTTAACTCTACATTTTATCCATGAAACTGGTCGATTTGATTTAGTTCATTCAAATTTGTACCATCCATCAATGCAGAATTTTCTATCTTTAAATATAGTTCTATGTAGCATAGAGCTCAAATCTTTTAAAAAGGTGGGTGTAAAATTCCATTACATTTTTCTTTGGATTAAAGTGCTTGAAAGGAACTTCAGGTAATTCGCGACAAATTTGCCGTGGCAATTTCTTGATACTTTGACTACTTTCAAAATGATGGCATTTATTAATTTTGAGGCTGTGACGTCATCAAATTTCTAAATCCTTAACCAGAAGAGCAACAGATTTCTGCTTGCAACCGTGTTGTAGATCTTCATAAACTATGGTTATCTTGAAGATTGTATCAATTTCTCTCGATTAATTTAAGATTTACGATGATTTTAATTTCTTCAAAATTTTCGATGAATTTTCGCAAAATAAGTCAAAATGCCGCCATTTTGAAAATAATCAATATATCAAAAAATTGCCACGGCAGATCTACAGCAAATTACCCAAAGTTTCTTTCAAGCACATGAATTCAAAGAAAAATGTGATAAAAATGTGATACAATTTTACACCCACCTTTTTAAAGATTTGAAAGATTTGAGCCGTATGTTGGGTGACTGTAGTTTTGCTTTTTTCTTCTTTTCCTCCCCGAAACCACGCGGTAGACATGATATTTTCCCTTTCGTAGTATTGTATTTGTAGTATTGTAGTGTATTTTGTAAGCAGTGTGATAAGTATCTTGTATTGTAAATTTTATGTGAAATTATGTTAGAGAAAAAAATTGTGTATTGTAAATTTTGTTGCAATGATGTGTATCAAAACTGTGGAATCATTCTCTTTATAACATTCGTAACTCGCAAAACCTTTGTACTGTAATGTCTGGATTTAGAGCATTCTCATTTTCTATTGCGTTTGAACTGTAATTTATTCTGGACTTTGTATGTAAAAGTGGAAATTTTTTACGTTCGGTATTGAACAGCGCCAAATAACTTATTTCGGATAGATTTTGGCGCTTTATAAAAATTATCATTATCATCATTATCAAGTATACCACATAGTCCTTTTTGTGCTACAGGCAACTCTATTTTAGAGTATTTATGTGTTGGATTTTTCCGTGTTGTTCATACGTTGCTTTTTGTAATCAACTGTTTAAAGGCAGTCACGCATTTGATTGGGTGATTTGGACAATACAAAGAATAGGAAATTTGAATGGCTGCTAATCCTCCGACTTTCTACGTCCGTAGAAAGTCAAGGTGGTTAGCCCTCCTTTTTTTCGAATACACATATTCACAAAGAAATCTGTTGTGTTGAGCTCTGACTTTTTCGCGGCCAATCAGAGACGTGAGAGACTGTCTTTAAGATTGATCAACGAAACGGATACAAAAGCTGATAGGGTGAATTTTGCGTACGTTTGCTTATTTGTTTCCCCTTTCTCTTGCAACGTCAGGCAGTTGTCGTGAACTAATTGTTATTTTTATCTCTAGTGGTGGATTCTACGTAATATTCATATTCTTGCTTGGAGCTACATGTACCAGGGATGCTTTGAGAGATGATAATATGATTATGCAAAAGGTAAGAAAAAATTTCCCATTATTTTCAAAATTTTGCCTCCAATAAGAAGTATGACTGTTCTCTGTAGGCTAATTTAAGGGAGGGACTTTTTTATGCTTATAAATCTCTTGTTATCACCGTTAGACCAGGTAAGTCGAAAATGACGTTTTAGCCTAAGAATTTATCGGAATTTGAAGATGCTACTGCGCTCAAAGTTTCTCTTTGAGATGCTACGGCGTACGTAGACTGACGCTCGGGGGGGGGGGGTATCTCGACCTATCGTCTGACGGGGACGTGCCATTTTGCCTAAAAAATTGGTACCCATAATTCCGTAAATTCTGATAGATTTTAGGGTCATAATTCCGTAAATCAAATGAAAATCTGGGCCATTATTCCGGAAATTAAGAAAATCCCCTGAAAAGGACACCCATAATTCCGTTAAATGTTTAAAAATTGTGAAAAAGATACCCATAATTCCGTAACGGTTTGATAAAAGTACCCCAAAGAAATGGTACGTCCCCGTACCATGAAAAGTACTGAGTTACCCCCCCCCCCTGAGGACTGACGACGTGATTCCTTTCATTCGTTCATTATTTTCTAATGTAATGAGTATAGCTATGGTGTTGTACCTGGTGGACCAAAAGAACTTTATGCGTTTGAATATCAATTACGCAATACATACAAATGTACTAAGATTCAAGCATACCTGCCAGTTAACTGTGTTAAATTTCTCTTGAATCCTCTATTAGTTGCAGAGACTCCCATCTCCACATCACTGTGTTTTCGTTAGGCCACAAATTGTGCTGTGTTGTTGCAGTTGTATTGAATATACATATCCGATGCAACTACAACAACACGACACAATTTTGGCCTAACAAATACTCAAGGATTTGGAGATGGGAGTCTCCGCAGCTAATAGAGGATTCAAGGGAATTTTAACACAGTTAACTGGCAGATATGAATAAATCTTACCACATTTGTATGTATTGCTGAATCGTGCAAGTATCACTAACCCATTATCCGTCACCTGTGAGAATAATAGTGACTTTGAAATGAGTTGAAAGTTTGTTAAGGCCTGAAAAGCTGGAGTATTTGTGTGATATTTTCAAGTCTTTCTGAGCATTGGCAATTTAAGTAAATTTGATTTAAAGCAAATCTGTATCTTCAAAATGCACGGACAGAGGGATATCAGACTTAAAAAATCAATCTCCTCGTTGAAGCAATATCATTACCCTCAACAAACGCAAGGATCAAATCTTCATTGAGAACAATGAAATGCACGGCATGTCGTTCATATTTTCAAGGGATTTTGCCTGGCTCAACCTACGGAATTGCAGTTTGGGGCTCTGGTGCCTCATTAGAGGCCTTAGAAAAAGTGCACAGAAGAGCCGCAAAGGTTATTCATAAATTACCAAAGAACACTCCTGAAGATAAAGTCCTGGATTCCGTAAATTGGAAATCGATAGAGTATATATACAAAAGGCGTGTTGCATGCCTAACACATCAGATCTATAACAGCAGAGGACCTAACATTCTGAATGAATTAATACAACGAAAACATCATCAAGAAGCATGAGGGATATGGAGCAACTTCAAGTCTCAAGACCAAAAACAGAAATAGGAAGATCAAGTTTCAAACACAGAGCAGCAATATTATGGAATGTACTTCCAACGAACGTTAAAACTATCTCGTCTTATTTTGCTTTTAAATGCGAACTTTCTAAAAACTCTAGAATTTTAAATAGTTTATCTTTTGGACAATCGTCAACTATAAAGCAGAGGAACAATGAGTACGTTTACTTTTAAAACATTTTATTTATTTTTTTGTAAGTATATTAATCTGATTGTAAGTATGTAGTTAAGCAGGCCCACATCAGCAGATGCTGCCTTTTACTGTCCTGCATTATCAAAAAAAGTATGTATGTATGTATGTATGTATGTTCCAAGTGAAAGGATTCCTTCGAGAGGCAAGTCACTAATTTTTTTCGTACACATTCCTTGAAATCACAACGAAATTGCATACATAAATCCCATAAAAATCACTGAAAAATCACGGAAAAAGTACTAAATAGCAGAAAACAATCACGGCAATCAATTAAATCGCAAGAAATCATGTGATTTAAAAATCACACAAATCATGTACGCTATTTTGAGCCGTGATTTGCACCTCGGATTCCTTATTCCTTTTTATGCTTTTTCGAAGTAAAATGTCTTAAATCCAGTGTTTCCCAAATCTTTAATGCTCAGAAAATAAATGAATGTCACAAAAATACTTCAGCCTTTGGCTATGAACCGAACTCTTCTTCATTTTGATATCTTGATCAATTTTCTGCATAACGAAGTCTCAATCATATGAAATTCTTTTTGGTCATCTCGATATTGAAGGACAAGTCCTCGTTTGGTGCTATTAATACCATTAAAAACTTACTAATTGCTGAATGCTGTCAACTCCTTAGATATTCTGATGATTTAGGCCAGATTTGGTCGCTTTCTTACCATTCTCTTGCATGATCACACGATAAAGAGGCTAGCAATGATTAAAAAGCAAGAACATGATAGGACAGGCCCGTTTTCGTTTGCGTGATATGACGTCCCTTCGCACAAATTGCTTAATATGTAATTTCACAAGGAGAAGGTGAAAATGGTAGACATTTATCACCAGTCACACTAACACCGGACTTGTCGTTTAACAATAAAACGTTTCATTTTTTCATAGATCTCTGTAATTGGATTTCTGTTCCTGCTTGGCCTCTACGTGTCATCGCTCTCTTCAATACTTGGTGGTGTTGTTGGGCCACCGAGAGTACTTCAAACAATCGCAGAAGACAATATTCTACCGATACTAAAACCCTTTGCAAAAAGGGTAAGTTTCTTTGTTTTTATTGAGAAACATTGCAAAAGCATGAGTTATTTCATTTGGGACCCTGGTTTACGAAAACCTGAAACCTCTTTCTGTATTCCCGGGGTGTCACAGCATAGGTTTCAAATCTTTAAAAAGCTGGGTGTAAAATGCAATGACCTATTTCTTTGAACTGAACGGTTTCAAAGATACTTGAACTATTTTACAGTAAATCTGCCGTTGGACTTTTGTGAAATCTTCAATATTTTCTGAATTACAGTGTTTTTCTTCTTTGTTAAGAATTCAAGAAAATTTTCGAAAAAAACTTTAAACCATCGTAATTTCTAAACCCCTTGACGAAAGATCAAGTAATTTTGAAGAAAACCATAGTTTTTGGGTCCCTACAATATGGTATCAAGCAAGACTTTTTCACTCTTCTGGTTTGCGATTTAGAAATTTGATGACGTCACATCATAAAATGAGCTGAAATATAAAATAGGCAGTAATTTCGACAAATAATGAAGATTTCTGAAAAGTCCAACGGTAGAATCATGGAAAAGTGGCTAAAGTTTCCTTCAAGTCATTCAGATCAAAGAAATAGGTTAATGGATTTTACACCCGCCTTTTTTCGTAGATTTAAAGATTTGGAACCTATGCTGGGTGTCACTCAACACTTGGCTTGGCATTTGAAACTTCTCTGATACTTTCCTGTCCTTTTTGCTCTACTTCCAGCAAAGGAACTATCAAGCAGTGAAATTACTTTGCGTTTTGCAAATGCTTCTTAGGTTCGAGCAATCTCTTTGTATGTGTGTTTTATAACATGTTCCTGAAATATGAACAATTAAAACAGTATACACAGACTTAAACCGCCGTTTGTCCTTCGAATAGATGTGACAGGTTAGGCTTAAATCTATCAATATATATCACAACAGTGGATGGGCTTCGTTCACATTAAGCGTTGTGGCAACTACGCACAGAATGTGCCTCACAGAGCGCAAGCAGATTCTTTGAATGCGTTCCTTCACAGAGCTAGGAAGACAAATTGTAGATAAGACTAAGACACACTATTCGTAAGTGCATAATCTTTCATTCCTTCGTCAGTCATTTTAACCCTGGATTTTTGTTTTAATTTTTTCTCTTCTCTTTTCTTTTCAGAGAGCATCAAACAATGAGCCGCAAAATGCAACATTCATGATTGCATTTATCGCAATTCTCTTCATTCTGATTGGTAAATTAAACACCTTAGCAACCATTGTTACAATGCCATTTCTACTCACATACATTGTCATAAATTATGCATACTTCGCCCTCGCTATGAGCTACGAACTGAAACAGAAAGAGAAGCAAAAAGCAGAAAAAGAGAAAGATAATTATGGACTGCCTTCTTATTTGAGTAAAAAATCAGAGAAGAAGTCATCGTTAAATGGACGTAAAGATCCAGAGAAGACACCGCTTATTGAAGATGCACCGTCTTATGGTAGTCAGGATAATGAGAAAGATGACATTATCGAATCCAGTCAGGTAACTGATGTGATGCTACTCAAGGCATATTGAATTGAAGTAAATTTAATACTTGATAAGTAAAAACAATTCACACGTTTGGCAGGCTTTGGAATAAGAATTATGAGTTAGTTGTTCAAAACAAAATTGTTCATCTATAGATCATAGCCTGACTTAGATGTGAAAATTTTGTTTAGTAAATATCATGTATCTTGCGGACCCAGAAAAAAGGAAAATGCTAGCAAGGTTTCTTTATGGGAATGAGAATTCCACGTTCCATTATTTACTTGTTATTGAAGTTTTTTTTATTCAATGCAGTTATCACTTTCAGAAACACAATTTGAATTTCAGTTGCAAGTTGATTATATACCAAAGTGGACCGTAAAGTAGACCTTTTAGCTATTCTGAAAAGAATCAGAATTGAACGATATTTTTCAACGTTCTGTAAAATTTTCGAATGTGCACGATACACGTTCTTTCCTTTATAAGAAACTGGTTTATAAGAATCTTGTACTTAGATGGCCAAAATTGTAAGAAATTCTAGCACTATGTCTGAGAAGTACCAAGAGACTTTTCAAAGTAAAGAGCGTGGATATTATTGCAAATATATCGTTGAACCTTTATTCCTTTGCAGTGTCAACTAACCAATTGTATTCTCATCATAACAGAGCACTGCTTATTCCTATATAATGCTTTAAATAACAAGAAACATATGTGCAGCAGAGTTAGCGACCATATTGATAATTTTGTATTCAAAAAATAAGAAGCCAATTAAGAAACTTTTTGTACTAAAATGGACAAAATTTCATGTGAAATTAAGAAACTTTTATTACTATGGCCTAATCCTAGTTTCTTATAAAAAACGTGTAGCGATAGAAAGCCCAACGCCACTCAATCGAGTCTCGTGTATAAACATTTTTAAGAATAACGCTCGATCCAGGCTCTTTTGCAGAATAGCTAAAAGGTCTTTATTCTCGTCCCCATACCAAACCCTTGTCATCATATTCCTAATTTCTACTTCTAGATCAGTGATATTACGAAGCAAAATTTTCTCACTTAAGTTAGCCTATGGTTGAACGATTAGCAATTTAGTTTTAAATATCAGCCTCTTACCTTTTATTTCACAGCCTGCCAAACATGTAAACTCATTTTTTATTCGCCCAGCCTATGATTGCACGAACGATGGCGGTGAGGAACTCTTTACCAAGATGCTTCACACTCCATTCAAGAATTTCTTAAATCAACGATCCCATAAGAGTTCAATTAAAATTGCAATGCATCTCGATAAAATGTTCCTCGCCATTCATCCTTAGCGTGATCGTGTAGGAATGTTGTTGGTGTCACTTTAGAGCAGTTAAACTGGAGGGTTTTCATTGCAAATACTAAATGTTTTGGTCCTTGTGCTCGATCATTTAACTGCGCAGTATATACTGCATCCTCAGTGAACAAGCAGATAAAGTTTAAACAGGGCATGAAAAGTGTGAGGACAAAGAACAGTGCCCGAGAAATTATTGATTGTCAAGCCCAATTGACGTTTATGTCCTGTCAGTACTCACAGTAGATGGAAGATATCCAGGGCCGATACCACTCATGACTGCATATGGAAGCAAATGGACTTGCTGCAAGTCTCTCTCAATTCTCAGTATATATCGTAAGATGCAAAGTGTGAGGGCGAGGGAAATGGAAGGAGCGAGAGACTAGTTAAATAAGGAAATCGAAATCGAGACTGTAACACAAGGAAGTAGATAATTAGATTTTAATGCCCTCTACTCAGCCATCTTCTTTCGTTATAAGCACATACATCCCTTTTTTTAAAACCTCCCTTATCCCGCAACAATGAGAGTTCGCCGAACTGATTTCAAGGCAGCTTTGCGGCTATGTTTGTTTTGAATTACTGTTGAGAGAATTTCTTTTGTCTGCATTCGCTAATCGCTTTGAACTGAGGTGTGAACCAAAGCAACTGATGCTATCGTATTACAAGAGCTGCCCTTGTTCCCACAAAATCGTCCAAAAAGCACAAAAAATCCGACAAGAGAGAAAAATTTGCGACAAATAGTCTCCATGGGGAGCTCCGTCCTCCGGCCCCCAACTGACTTCGGCCCTGAAGATATCGTTCTTACTTCTGATGCGTTATTTCTGAGGTGAATGCTATGTGATTCTGTCTTTCTAGCAGTTGCCACCGCCTGAAAATGATAGACCAATTCGTGAAGCATCATTGCAAGATCCTACATTAGATTCAACGCCAAATGATGCAGCAACAGATGATCAGCAGACGAATGAAGAATTTACATATCCAGACGATAAAGAACCTGAAACTGAAAACCAGAAAGGTATCGATCAACTATAAAATTTTCATTTGTGTATATCATGTAATTTTTTTCATTCATTGCCCTTTACTTTATTTGTTTATTCAGTTGTTCATTATGTTTTTCATTTCCTCGTTCATTCATCTATTCAAGTTTCTACTGAATTTCTCGAAAAAAGTACTCCTGTGACAAAAATTACCGAAATTTGATTGCAAAGCTGATCATCAAATTCAAGTTTCTTTGCAGATAGATTAAGGGCCAAATTATTTCCCCAGATATGGTGGACTTGCCGAAGTCGTCTTATAAGAAAGAAAGCACCGTAAGGAATTTGAAAACCAGGGGGTCAGTTGTATCTCACATGTGCGGTGTTTTGGAAATGGTGTCGCCAGTATATAGAAATCTGTTTGTTTTGACCTCCAGCCATTTATGTTTCAAAGTTGGTTTGCCTTCGTCAGTTTCTTCAGGGAAAAGCAGAATCTTATCTGCTATTGGTCAAAAATTATGATCAAAGGTGCCGTCTGCCATACCAAAACCGTCCGGCCATCCAGCTGTGTTGTCCAGCTGTGAGCTGCTCGCGACAAGTCGTCTCTTTCTTTCTTCCAGGACCAGTTGGGCAAGCTCACAGATATATATATAGTTGCTCTCGTAATTGGTTTAGATACGAGCAAATTTATTTCTCTTAGACTACCTTCACTCGATGACGGCAATATGGATCCGCGTATTCAAATTATGAAACAAGGAATTGTAAGGATCTCCAGATCCCAAGGCTTAAAACTGAACATGCCAAAAAAGGATTTTACTACTCTGCCTTAAAAGCTTGGAACGATATCCCAGCTAATATTAGAGAAATCCAAACACTAGGGCGCTTCAAAAAAGAACTAAAAGCGCACCTAACGAGCTGAGAATGCTAAGAACAAACACTGAAACACGACCCTCTGGAAGAACAGTCCATTTTTTTAAATTTTATCATAGATATTACTAGCATTGTATTAGGTTTTTAACTGAAGGGGTATCGTGTATAAAAATAATAATAATGAATGAATGAATGAATGAATGAATGAACGAACAGCACAATTTGAAAGCGCTGAAAAATGATGGTAGCAGACTTCGAGCTTGCGTTCACACGATGCCTGCGCAATTTGAAAACGATAGAAAATTTGGCGGTAATAAACACGATGCAAAGAACGTCATACCCAAGAAATGTACCAACACATTAAAATCAGGTTAGTCTCATTTGGAAAGCGTTGTAAAGTGTTCTGTTTTCGTCATTTTCGAGTGTTCACACGACAACATTTTCAAACTGTGCCGGTTAGAGTTCCGTTTTCAAAATCTACCGTTTTCAAAATCTGCCGGCAAAAATGTGCCTATCCGTCGCACTTTTCACCGTTTTCAAAATTTTCGGGCATCGTGTGAACGCAGTGGAGATGCTTCTTGATGCTTTTTGATTCTTGATGGGGGTTTCTTGACTTTGAATCATGCTCCAAACAAACACTGATGATTGCAATATCTGTTCAAGTTTTGATTTTATCATAAATGACAGAAAGAGCATCCCCACTGTCACAAGAGATTGCAAAAATAACGAAGATCTGAAAATTTTGGCTCTTTGGCAAGATTGACTATTTTTCTTAGTAGTATAACACAAAATAGGGTTTTCCAATGTGTGATATTTTATTCTTAAGTAGTGGAAAAAATAGATTTTTTCGTTTCAAAATATTTTTGGGTCATTGAACAAACAAATCCAGGAAGAAAATTTAATCACAGGTTTGTGACACTCGATTTGTGATAGTTAGTTAAAGAGTACTTTTTGGCACTCCGGGTATTTTTACTTCCAGATTGTGATATCTATCCCATTGCAGGAAGGTTACTGCTACCATTTTGGGCTCTAAGCCTTTAATTCTGGTTGTGTTTGGACTTCAGAGCATCTAATTACACCTCAAATAAAGTGCTGAAGCATCTCCCAGCTACGTTCTTTGCCATGTAAAGATGACAATCGTTGGAAAAAGTTCTTTGTTAGAATATAAAGTTTGTTTGTTTTCAATTTTGTTTTCAATTTGTTTTGAGTGGGCTTGTCAGGATTTCTAGCTACTGAAAGCTAATTTAGGCCCACTGTGCATGCCGCATCCAGGCACAGGACCCCTAGTTTAACGTCCCTTCCGAAGGACGGCGAGGTGAGTTGCGAGGTCAGGCCTCAGTGGTCACCCATCCGAAATCTGACCTCACTCGACCAAGCTTAACTTCAGTCACATGACGAAGACTGTTTAAGCCACTCGGCCACTCACCCCTTCATGCCTTATTAGTCCTAGAACACCAGATTTGCTTTGAAATAGGCGTAGTCGTATCCTATAGGCACAGTGGCTCCAGGTCTGTTTTATAAAATGAGTACTCACAAATTAGTTGACTTTATCAACTTGATACTAACTTATTGCTACAAATCTTGCAATTCAACTGACGATAATCAATTTTGCCAATTTGATTCTAATCGAAATAGGGAAATGCACCGAAAATTTCACTCATTCCTTAGACTCCTCAAGGTGATTTAGTTTGTTACTGTTTTCCTTTTTCCTAGGCCAGCGAGATAGCCATGAACAACCTCGTTTAGAATTTGTAAAAGACAAAGAACCTGATGCACTGTATGCCAGACTGTGTAATAGATGGGTTTCATTGATCACGGTACGTGCTATAATCTTGCAGCAGTGGTGGAAAAACTATTTGCTTTCCAGTGGATGCACGAAGCTTGTTCTTTTCTTTTCTTTTTCTCTTATTTTTTCCTTCTCTGTTTTCCATCGTTTCCTCTTCATATTTTCAATCTTTGTTTTCTCTTTTAACCTACCCTTTTTCTTTTCATCCTTCTTTCTTCCTTTTGTTTATTTTCTTTCTTAACCTTATCCCATTCTGCTTCTCTGTTTTCCCCTTCCTTCCTTCCACAGAACAAGCTCTCTGCGAAGCTGCTTCGCTGCTTGATACACTTTTTCCATCTCTGGATCAATTTTTGAATGCTCTTTTTGTGTCACCAAAATGGTTTCATATAAACATGGAACCATACTATACTGATTGCATATTCGTAGTTATCGCTTTAGGCTGATGGACGCTCAAACTGTGACTCATGTCCTTACGCTTCCAGAAGCAGACATAAGGCCTGAATCACCTGCACTTTTTTCTCGAAACCACCCACCCTAAACCGAAAAAGCAGCAGTCCTACTGGGATGCTATATATAGAATAAATGATCAGTACTTAGATGGATGTTTCTTTGAGCTATTTCAGTAAAAACCTCCTACCTACAAACGATATTTTGCTGTTTTGGGGACGCAAAAGATCTCCCAAATTCGTCGATACATCGAGATTTTGATCGTTGTTGCCGTTCAGTCTAACGTGCTTTTGTTTGTCATGATATCCAGGTGCTTGATACCCAGAACCCAGGGAGGAATTGCCTGTCAAACGCAGCCTGTGTTTTCCTTTTCAAGTGGTCTGGAGCAGGGAGATATAGGAGCAGGTCCAGGGAGTGGTCTGGAGCAGGGAGATACCAAACTGGTGTTGCTAAATTGTTTAGAACTGGCTAAATTTGCAAAATGTAGCACCGAGTTAACAGAAACCAATTTGCATAAGATTCAAATGATACTAACCTTGTGAAATTCCAACTCAAAAAGAAATCTGCTGTTCCAAAAACATATCAACTTCCATCTTGCTTCCACAGCAAAGCTCGCTGTGCGCTGCGAAGGAGGTCGCATATCACCTCGCTCGCGCATTGCAATGCGCGTTTCCTCTCCCGTCTGTATCTCCCTGGTCTGGAGCACAGGCTTGTCAAATGTAGACTTTTTGCTGACCCGGCGTCATGCTCATGCAAACAAAGACAGATTTTGTAAGACAATAGCAGCAGTTGCTTTTACTGACACCTAAATTTAAAGAGATTTGCAGTTGCAGACAAAGGAAATTCTCTCAAGCAGAAATTCAAAACAAACGAAGCCGCAAAGTTTCTCTGAAACCCAGGTAGCTATCTCGCTTTTTGTGCATTCCACAAATGGTTTTTAAGAGCTAACGTGAGCGTATATTGAAAGAAGGAGGATATATCTAAACATCTACCGCGGGCATTTTATTTTTTGCTGTTCAGAAGCTGAGAAGTAAGTGCTTTGATTGCACCCAAAAAATACGAGAATTGAATCGCCTCCAAATCGGTTCCTATACCAAACAAGTAAAATGCCCGTGGTAGATATCTAGATATATCCTCCTTCTTTCAATATGCGCTCATGTTTGCTCTTGAAAACCATTTCTGGAATGCACTACAAGCGAGATAGCTAACTGTGTTTCAGAGAAACTTTACGGCTTCGTTTGTTTTGAATTTCTGCTAGAGAGAATTTCCTTTGTCTGCAATCGCAAATCTCTTTGAAATTTAGGTGTCAATAAAAGCAACTGCTGCTATTGTCTTACAAAATCTGTCCTTGTTGCTCATGCATTGAATTGATTTTCTGCAGAGTGGCGTGGCCTTGATTCTGATGTTTTGTATCAGCTGGTCGTATTCATTAGCAAGCATTTCATTCACACTCCTGTTGTATATCTTCATCAGTCAATCCAACCCAGGATCGTCACTTGGAGTCGCGTCCGATTTTAGTTTCTCAAAGTGGGTCAAGTCATTTGGCAGATTTCAGAGGTAAGACACGTTTTTTTATAATTAGGAATCATTTCTTTCAATTTCTTAGCATTATCCAAAGCACACTGTATGTGGCAAATTCGATATTTTTCAATCTCCATCATGTTACTGAGGCTTCAAGGTTAGGGGGGGCTTGGTAGTGCAAGGTGACGTACCCGTTGCAAAAATTTAGGGTCTCTAATTCTGCAATTTACTACCTCTTAGGGTCAAAAATATTTTCAAATCAACTACCGCTTAGGGTTGTGAAAATTGATACGATTAGCTTGCGGAGATTTAAGAAAGTTTGATGAAGTGACTTGGTGTTGGTTATCAAGATTCTTTAATGACAGAGATCAACCAGTATTTAGCCTGCGTGCAGACTCTTGATATGAAATTGTAAAGATGGAAAAAAGTAGAGTCTGCGCAACTGAGCCACTTTTCTTGTTCAAGGGTTCCACGAAATCATGGAACCAAATTTGAATGATCTAGCAAACAACGTTTTATTTCTATTGCTCAAACGAGGAAACGTTTGACAAAGCATTGACATTATGAGTACGATGCATTTCATAGAGGCGTTTAAATCTGTTGTTCAAGCTTTTATTTGCTATACAAAGGGCGCTCTCAGTTGTGCGAGGGATTTTATAACCGTCTCTCATGACTTGAAAGCTTCAAAATAGAATGCCGACGTCAGCGAACAAGAAGAGTGGCTCGGTTGCGCAGACTCTACTTTTCTCTATCTTTTCAATTTTTTATCAAGAGTCTGCACGCAGGCTACCAGTATTCAGTGTCCTCACATTATCCAAGCCTTGCCATTTACCCAGTCATATACTCACACAAGGAGAAGGTTCTCCCATCCCAATCCTACCTTTAGCTACTTCTACACCTGTTTCAGAGTAAATGGAAGTCATTTTCTTGCTCATGTCTGCCATACAATAGCATAATTGTTTCTGGAACAATCGACCTATTGTTATTACTGCTTGCGGAAAAAGGCTACGACAGCTTAGGCTGCAAGATACTAAAAGCTACTACCGCTTTGCCTAAAAGCTACTTACGATAAGAGTTTAGGGCTTTGCGACACTTTGCAACGGAAACGGCACTTTTAACTACCAAGTCCCCCCCTGGGGCTTCAAGTTAATTTTTGAGCATCCGAAGAGCGCCTAAAAACACCGCAGACCAAAATCACCCCGGCTCCTACTCATTGAAGGAGCTCACAGACAGAAATGAGGCTGTTGAAATATGGCGTGATCAGGAGAACTGACGATTGACAACAAACTGAAATTGCTAAATCAAGAGGACAACGGAGAGGACGGAAAACAAAGAGCACACAAAGTTAGGTCTGACAGTTCTGATTCTTTACAACGATATTGCAAAGGGATTAGTATGGAGGATTTCTGCACGAGCGTTCACGCGCTTTCAAAAGATTGTGCAATGTGAATTCAGTCTTCTCAGAACTTTCACGTTCTCACAACCAATGGGTGAAGCCTGCATTCCCAAAAGGAAGTAAACTTCATTGCTGCAAACAAGGCACTCTTTTTCCAAATCTAAATATTTCTATTGAATTTCGTGCGTCGCCGTTAGAGAAGCACGCCGTTGGGTGACTCCAAAGCGAGGCGAAACCGGCCAGTCAGTGGAAGTTGCGATTTTCTGTAAGGGTCTATGGGTCCCATTGTTCCAAAGGAATCTTTCCGAAAGAGCCCGAAATTATCTTTACGAAGAAGCCCGTGCAATCAATGTGAGAAATAGGGCAGATGCTACTGTCGTTATTCGTGTGGTGTATTTGTAATAAGGCACTCTTCGTGGGTGTTCGTGGCCAACCGGGACCCTTCGCTATGAATAATTTAGATCTGTTACCATTTGCGTTTGGAAACATATGCCGTGCTTCATTGTGTCAAAATCTTTTTTGCAAAACTGCAAAATATCATTCTTTTCATTACTGAGAATATCCCATTCATTTATGCAATTATGTCAGTGACCACCGCCCTGAGTTTCAGATCGGTTTGAAATTTGACTATGTCTGCTAATTTACCTTTCCCTCACATGAGCATTTTCAGATCGGTTTGATAGTGGAAGATATGGGCATTGTTTCATCAACCTTGCTGAGTTTGAATGAAATCTTTATTCTTTTAATTGCCAAAGGAACGCGTGGAATGTCAATCACACTTGCTTTGAACATTCATTTCGCCCCGAAATGAAAATTTTTTCTGCTAACATGAAAATTTCAGGTCGACATGAAAACTAAAACCGACCTTGGAAAGCGAAATGAGTTTCAGGTCGACATGAGTTTCAATTCGCCTGTGTCATGTGAGCGCACCAAGGGCTTTGATCGTAGACCGAAATGAGTTTCAAACCGAACTGAAACTCAGACCAGACCGGTCTGAGTTTGCTCATGAACATCTCCGCTCAATTTGAGCAAGCAATTCAATTCAACAAAGAAGTACGTAAAATGATTCAGATCAATAGATATGTAGGTAAAAATGTTAAAGAAATTGTGAGCGAAAACTGGGGCGAATTGTTGTAAGTCTAATGAATAGCCAATATATCAATTTGGATAAGAAAATTTAGTTGCGGCAAAATTGTATCAAACCTGGTGATAGATTCAAATCAGTCTTCAAAACGAGTATTTCTCAAAATGCAAAGTGAAGGTGCTGACATAAATGAATAGGTGTGCACATAGAAACAACATTCGCCATTTTAAACACGCAAAGATGCATATGAAAGGTTGAATTGGAAGAGATCCTTTCAACTTCTGGTCCTATGCTGATTCAATTTCTTCAAAACATACTGGTTGGTTCAAACAAAGTCTTTTGGTTCAAAACTGTAGAAATATTATCAAATCAGATCAAATCAAATCAAATAAAATCATACCGCATCCACACGGACACCGTCAAACTAGACTGATGACTTTCGGCTAAGTTATGCTCCATTTAATTGAATTGTTATATACTGTTATAGTCATTCCGCAAAAACTGAAGCGGAATGGGTATAGTGGGGGTATCGTTGGGGTAAATGGAGCGAAAACAAGGACGAATGTAATAAGTCTACCGTCAAACCAGCTTTATCTAAACCACGTTAAATTTCAACCAATCAAATGCATTGGATTTGCTGGGTTGACCAATTAGAAGCTCCATTCGATATCCTGGTTTAGTTTAAGCTGGTTTAACTGCAGTGTGAATAGAGTACTAGTTTCAGCAAAATTGATTGCAATTTATCGCATCTTCATGTCTCCTTTCTGCAATGATGTCAATGAGTAAATCAATAGACCTATTAGCTATTCTTCAAAAGCGCCTCGATTTTACAACAATTTTATACGCGAGGTTCAATCGAGTGGCGTTGGAGGTTCTATTACTATTATGCGCATTCGATAATTCTTCAAATTGCATCATAACATCGTTCGATTCAGATTCTTTCCCATAATAGCTAAAGGTCTATTGCGTGATTCACTTGCATATGATATGAGCCGCAACCTTTGAAACCTGTACCTTCTCAACTGCACTGCTGCAGTTGTAAGGTTCCCATGAAGTATGAACTAATCATATATGTGAAGCAAACATAACCTAACTCCAAAGGGTCCTCAACAGCTAATCTTATTGAATTGAATTTATGTTGTTGTTTTCGCTTCAGTGAGGGCCTTATTTCCCATCCCAACTGTTCTCCCAACCGGAAATGAATTTCCTTCAGGACACAAATCCGTCCCCCGACCAATCAGAATGGAAGTTGATGAATAACCTGATCATATTGACTGACTTCTTTCAACTTCCCGCCAAAGACAAACAAAAGTGCGTTCGACTAACGGCTGCAACGATGAGAATCTCGAAGAACTGAACGAATTTAGGAGATCTTTTGTGTCCCCATACAAGCAAAATATCGTTTGTAGGTAGGAGTATTTTTGCTGAAATAGCCCGAAAAAACATCCATCTAAGTACCGATAGCTTGTTGTACATTGTAGCACTCCAGGAAGACTGCTTTTGCGGCATTTTAGGCTGGGTGGTATTGAGAGAAAAACTGCAGGTGATTTAGGCCATTTCAGTTTCTCGAAGCGTAAGGATATGAGCTTGAGCGTCCACCAGTCTATGAATAGCGATAACTACGAATATACAATGAAATAGACCTTTTAGCTATTCAGCAAAAGAGCCTGGATCGAACGTTATTTTTATACATTTTTATACACGAGATTCGATCGAGTGGCGTTAAAGCTTCTATCACAATTGTGCACATTCGAAAATTCCACAAAATGTAGCAAAGTATCGTTCGATTGAGATTCTTCTTCAGAATAGCTAAAAGGTCTATTAGATAGGAAAATTTAGTTTTTCAAAATCGTCTTTATCGTTCTATCATTATAAGCAGTTTTGTAGGAATTCTTCATCTCAGAATTGTACAAAGTATACAGGGTGTCTCGAAACAATAGAGGATTGCGCTAAAGATGGCGGCGAGGAATTTTTTTACCGAGATGCATTGCGTTCGAATCACAAATCTTTAACGATTGTATAGGAATTCGATTAAAGAACGCAGTGCATCTCGGTAAAAAATTCGTCGCCGCCATCTTTAGCGCAATCATCTATTGCTCGACATTTTTTTATATCCATATAAAAAAATTACAATACATGCTACATCTACGTTCTACTATACTTTCTAATTATTCTACAATAATACAACACTACAGGGACAGGACCACAAGGAGCAAGAGACAATGACTACCATGTGGCCATTAACATAAAGACATGCAAATAGATAAACTTTAGTAAATTAAATTAGATACTAACACAATACTGGAATCTGTTCCATATTGGATGTCAGGCCAGCATAGGCGCGTGATGGCAAAATTATGCTGTCAGGTCAAGGTTGAGTTAGTGATATCATTGGTCATTGGTCAGAAATAGTAGCGATTTGGAGAAATAATTTCGTTGACCCATTATGTTCTTAACATCAAATGTGAAAGACTTACAAAAGAAATAGGGAAAAACGTAAATAATGGCTGTGTGGCGTAAAACAAAAGTTTAAAGTTATCCAAGCCGACCCGTTTTGTGAATGAAATTTGGAGTAAGTTCGAGCAAATTTTTATTTACGTCATCAGGAAGTTCTTTTTTACCATACAATAAGTATTCTATCAGAACGTTGTTTGACAGGGTATTGATTTGGACAAATGCTCGTAACAATTCCGAAACTCCAGCGAGAAGATTTCGTCGTTGAATGTCAAATGAAGGGCAAAGCAACAATGCTCGACATTTGATTAAATACTAAAAAATAACAATACGCGGAATGGACACGTGGTCAAGTCACTCTTTTCCTGAGAACTTGAATTAATTTTTGGCATAAGAATCTTGTAAATCTGCTAAAAATTCATGGGGTTACAAACTTCTGAACGTCAAGTTTGTGCCAGCGCTGAAGCCAGTGGCCTCGAAATGGCATTTTTGGTAACAGTCCCATAGGCCATCGTTTCCGTTATTTCTAAATTGTTTCAGGGCGAACCAAATTGGATTCACACAGGTTTTCGAAAACCTAACTGTCAAGCATATGGATGCTTTGAGGAAACAGATTCAGTCTCTCGTCGATTATGTTTTGAACAACTGTTTTTGCACTTATGCAATGTTAAGAAAATTTTGAGAATGATCGCAACAATTAAGTTACTTTAGAAGTCCTATTTGGTTTGCTCTGATATCGACGAGAGGTATGACATTGGATAAGCTTCTTTTACCTGGGGTCTCTGGTTTCAGCTATCTCATATTTTCAACATATTTGCAAGATTTTAGTCTAAAATTATTTCAGAATCTTAGAAACGGGGTAATCTCCAAAGAGCCTGTTCATGTTTTCGTTATTTTTCGATATCTAATCAAACGTCGAGCAATTTTTTGAGACATCCTGTACATAAAATCCTTCATCAAATCTGCTAGCAATTTAAGCTCACGGCTATCATAATAAAACTCATATCTATCTACCTTATCACTGAAAAATAAGAAAATTTAGTTTGCCAAAATAATCAGTTGTCCCGAATTACACTGTGCGGCTTTCTTCGGAAAGTCTCCCATATCTACGGAAGAGAATGACAGGAAGCCCATATTACAGGAAGCCCATATTACAGATTATTAGAAAAATATTGTGTTCAAGAAATTATTTTCCGTTCTTTCACATATCACTGTGTTGTTCTCCTTTTGTCCTTTCGTTTACATTCACATCCAAATTCGTGTTATTATCCGTGAAATAAAAACTTTTGCAAAGAGCGCAAGGAATTCGCTCCCTTGTTACCTTGTGCTCTTTTCAAAACTTTTTATTTCACGGATAATAACACGGATTTGGATGTGAATGTAAACGAAAGGACGAAAGGAGAACAACACAGTGACATGTGAAAGAACGGAAAATAATTTCTTGAACAAAATATTTTTCTAATAATCTGTAATATGGTCTTCCTGTGGATCGATTAAAGCTGGCTGAATTACGAAATGTAGCTGAACATGTCAGAAATGAAACGAAACCTTTTTTAGCAGCATTGCGTTGATTGTCAGAGCACAGGTAGCAGCGTATGGTTGTAGTAATTGTAAAAGTAAATTTGCAAACCAACCTTTTTTTCTTCCTTGTTGTTGTTCTGTTTGCTGTGATGCTCGTTTTGTCCTCTAACTCCCTCTATCAAAACATTAGGCCCATCAACAGACCCAGTCCCAAAATCAGAATCACATTGGATTCTCGTTTGGGGATTGGGCCTGTTGATGGGCCTAGTGCTTTGGTGGAGGGAGTTAGAAGACAACACGAGCATCACAACAAACAGAACAACAACAAGGAGGAAAAAAAAGGTTGGTTGGCAATTTTACTTTACAATTACCACAACCATGCGCTGCTACCAGTGGTCAGAGAGCAGTATTTATTCAAACGCCGAACATTTTTGTTTACGCACCTGGAGCTGGTATTTGGCTTATTTGCTTGTCTCTTATCATCAATTGTTCATATTATCTATTTTAGTGCCAATAAAAACGAAAGACAGATAGTGGTTCATCGTGGTTTCATACCATATGGAATATCAATGTACCAGATGACCCAGGACAATTCTGACTATGCGCTGCGAGACCGGAAACATCACTCTTCGGTCATAACGAAGCCAGTTCCGTATGACTAGATCATTTTGGTAAGATAACAGTCTTCTTTTTAGGCCTCAGTCAAGTAGTGGCTGTAGTATAGTTTCATGGGCATATTCTCTACAGTAAAGAAGAGCTGCCATTTTCTCTGTTACTGCAATAGATATTTCCATTTGCATTCCATAGAATCGAGCGTGGAATAGAAGATTACGCTAAATATGGCGGCAAGGAACTTTATACCAAGGTGCATTGCGTTCTTATTGCGAATCCTTAACGATTCTATAGGAATTCGATTAAATAAAGAACGCAATACATCCTGGTAAAAAGTTCCTCACCGCCATCTTTAGCATAATCGTCTATTGTCGTTCCCATACACAACTCTTACAAGCATTTTCCTTATTTCTGAGTCTAATGGATGATTGATTATCCCAAACAACATTTTTCACATCTCTAGCACCTGACGGTTCTCAGCCACAGGCTTTTCATTTCACAGGTCATCAAACGTGTAAACTTGTTTTTAACTCAGCAGGTATGCGTCCCAATTTTTTCCTGCATTATGGGCTTTCAGGCCAACAAGTCTTTCTACATACGGTACATGCTAACCGAGAACACATCCATGGCTTAAGGAGGGTAGACAGGCGGTAAAGGCTGCACATTCCAAATTTCTGCGGATGCAACGAATACAATCACTTCTTCAACTTTACATATCTCTCTTTCTCGACTGTAGAAGTCAAAAATATCATGGACAAGGATCTTCAACGCTTTCACATTTCCAATTTTTACTTTAAATGCTTACTGATATTTTAATACCTCGCGTACTAAAGTCATCCAAAGTTGTTTCTACTCATCTAAAACTCTGTTGATAACCATTCCCAGTGGCGTATTTGGGAGGCGAGGAGAGGCTTGCTTTCCCAAGGGAAGAAAACTCTGCTTGGCATCCCCTTATTGGCAAGAAATTGCCCCTATTTGTGACATTAAGCCCCGTTAAAACGCTCTCAACAATTCACTGAACATCGCTCAACATTTGTAGAGTCCAAATGTTGAGAGCGTTTTAACACCTTGTTGAGTGATGTTCAGTGATGTTGAGCGGTGTTCAACGATGTTGAGTGGAGTTTGAAAGATTTCAAAAATGTTCAGTGGGTCAACTCAACATTTCTATTGTTCTTGGTGTTGTTGAGCGATGTTGAGAGCGTTTTAACACCCTATCCAACAATGTTCAGTCGGCGCAAGCGCACCAGACTTATTCTTTTCGCGCCAAAGAAAGAAAACAAAGGAAAGTTCAAAACATATCGAGAGCTTAGTGCAAGTAAGTGAGAGAGAAGTCGAAGTTTAGGAATCACTGTGGCAAATCGCTACGAAAGTATGGATGCAATTGGCGGTGAACGCAAATAAGAAGATGTGATTATACAAGACAAGCAACAAGACTTCGGAATAAGAGCAGACCGATCTTGGGATTGACTCGTTTCGCCTGAAATCTTGCAGTAAGAGAAGCTATCAGACAACTAATGTCGAGGGCGAAGACAGGGGAAGAAAGCTAAAAACCGAGAAGAATTGTCAACAAGTCCAAAACCATCGCTGAACAAATGTTGAGTCCAATTGTTGAGAGCGTTTTAACACCCTCACTCAACACCACTCAACATCACTAAACATTGCTCTACAAATGTTGAGTGATGTTCAGTGCAATGTTGAGAGCGTTTTAACGGGGCTTTATTCTTACTATATTGTCTCTCTTCCATGGGATTGCGAGAGAATCGGATAGTGCTGCTTTTACACCCCCGGCTAAGTGCCCCGGTATATTCCACTCCGGTGATCTCCCCGGTGAAAAGAAACGAAACAAAATCAGTCCTCGGACAAACTGTGAACCTCGACGGTACAAAATGCCTCGCAAGTAAAACCCCGGCTTCAAACTGACAACCCCGGGGAGAAATTTATGAAATTATTCCAATGTGTACAGTCCCCCCCCCAATAATTATGCTGTCCTCAGTACATTATTGGAGCTCCACAGTGAAACTTTGACCATATTTTTCGACTAAAAGCACCCCGGTGAACATCTGACCTCTCACCAAGGCACTTAGACGGGGGTGTGCTTTTTCTTCGTTGGTCGCCTGTCACACACAACTTCGATTGAATGCTACGATTGTTTTAAGAATTCCAACCGTACATCGCCCATGAGCTCCTACGCAGCGATACGTCTCATATCAAACTTGAGCTGCCATTCATTGTAGGATTTGTTTAATGTAGTTAGTATTAACAGGGTATGTATAGATCATGTATAGATAATGAATAGTTTCGATTTAGAGTGCGTTTACGTCTTTAGAGTTAACTTAACATTCAAAACGTTATATCAAACGCATGTTTTATTGTTTATTATTTATTGTTCATTATTTATTAAACATTTTTAGGATTGTTTTAATACTTCACGCACCAAGGGACATCGCAAATTTGTTTCATTACATGGTTGTAGCAAAACGAACAACAGAGCCACCACTTTTCCAAACCAATACGGAGTAACAAGGACAGATTTTGTAAGAAAATAGCATCAGTTGCTTTTGTTGACACCTATAGTTCAAAGCGATTTTCGATTGCAGACAAAGGAAATTCTCTCAAGCAGTAATTCAAAACAAACAAAGCCTCAAAGTTTCTACAGCTGTATCGGATCTTTGAAAGTTTACAGTTGTAGGAGACATTTCAGCTGAGCAGACTAAATGTAATATTGACATTGTCTCATAAACTGGTGTTACGTTTAGATAGGCATTGCATTTGAAAAAAAGGTCTTTGATTTTATTTCCCTTTGGAAACATAATGGACCTTGTATACATTCTGTTACTCTTTGCAAACAAAAAGACGTCTTCAATCAATCGTACAAATAAGTGGATCACTCGAAAATGAAATAAGGTATCAAAGTATTTTGAATGACATTCTTTATCATTAACTGTATTCAAGGGTGTTAGGACACGGCTGTTTGATTGATTATTTTATATACCTTGTTTTGATCCCTGTGTCTTGTTTGTTGTCTTGTTTCTGTTCTTTTTCGTCTTCAACTGAGCGTGGCTAGGCCCAACCGCTCTCAAGTTGTTCGAATAGAGCTCCCTTGTAATTCTGAGTCTCAGTGCGCCTTCGCAAAAGAAGGCTTTTTTTAAAACCGCTAAGCGACAGAAAAGTCTTTCCAAGATTTTCCTGTGGCTTTGTGGTTTTAAAAACCCTTCTTGTGCGAAGGCGCACTAAGACACAAAATTACAATGGAGCTCTGTTCGAACAACTTGAGAGCGGTTGGGCCTAACCTCGCTCAGTTGAAGACGAAACAGAACAGAAACAAGACAACAAAACAAGACACAGGGCTCAAAACAAGGCAAATGAATAATCAATCAAAACTTCCGTGTCCTAATACCCTTGCTGTATCATTCAGTTGCATCAATAAAAATATTCGCTTTTTATAGATCTAAAAAACGTTAAAAATACAAAATAGATATATTTCTATGTACCAGCCACAGAGGAGAAGGGGACTTGGCCATCTGGTCTCCACTGTGGCTGGCACATACAATTCAACTATACTAGATACAAAACAAAAAAAAAACAAACAAAAAATAAACAGGTAAAGGGAGGGGGATTGCTGCTTTGTGTTGTGACATGATTTTCCGGCCGAGTGAAAAATGCCCGCCGACGTTCGGCACATAAACATTTTCGAGTACCAATGTTCGCTTCAGATCACCTTTAAAAGCCCCATTATCCTAAAGAGATTGGTGAAAATCAGTATGCCGAAAAATACTCAGTTTTCAAGGTCTACTAGATGGTAGCAAGCAAAGGTCTGCAGCTTTTATGATTCAAGATTTGGCAATTGGATGACGTCACAACAACCCAAAATTACCTAAGTTTCGTAAATGCTGTCACTCTGAAAATGACAATGATCTCGAAAATGCGCTTTCCGAATTCATGACATAATACATGAAGTTTTCTTCAGTAAATTCAGTCGAAAGGATTTTACACAATTGATTTAAAATTCTTGCATAGGAGTAGGATGCATGGGGTCAACGTCGGAGAAATTTGCAAAAATCAGCCATAATCGGGCAAAATTTAATCTAATTTTATCAATTAGATTAATTTTATCAACTTAATCTAACGTTAGATGAGGTGAATATCCCATATAAACTGTGACTCGCCTGTTTGTTCTGCATTACCCTGGGTACCAGACTCCCAGGGTAGCTCTGCATCAGACAGGCTGTGAAGTGGTTCACCTCAGACAGCTAAACAGGACCCATTTTAGTGCAATTTCACTTATTTATATATGATTTCTACAGATCACAATTAAGTACAATTATTTAAAACCACAATTTAAGAGGTAATTTATTTATGATTTGGTTACATGTAGTATAAAGGTTTCAGTGTAAGATGGATATATGTTGACTCAAATATGAGAAAGCAAATTTTTTGTCCTACTTGGCTTAAGGACTAGCCTACGCGCCTTCTCTGCACTCCTCCAGGCAGGCTACTTATGGGCTAACTACCTGAGCCGTTTTTCCCGCTTATCTGATCTATCCCGCAAGGTGGGAGTTCAGTGACAGGAAATCTAGCCTTGCTTTTTCCCATGTTTGGCAAAGTTACAGATAAACAACTTACCTAAAGATAGGGCGAAAAGCCGCAAAATTTTCGAAATAGTTTTCGAGATGATCAATCTCCTCAAATCAAGGAAACTTTTCGAGGAAACTTTGCGAAGACAATGTTGACGACATCGTTGCTACTTACTGTCTTTTAACTTTCCAAGGTTTTGCAGAACAACACCCTTTTTACTGCTTTGGATGGCCATAATAGCCTTGGAGAAATTAACTTTTTGTTGAATATGATGGTTTTGCAAAACAGCAACTCGCTGCTCACTAGAATGACGGTGAAAGTGAAGGTAATGTTGCGTTTTACAGCGCCAAGCGCTGGGATCGCAGAAACAGAGCAGCTCTAATCGAGTCCTTGACGCTCAAGTGGAGGAGTTCTATCGGGTATCGAACCCACTCCGTCTGACTGTCCTGGCTTCAAAGTCAGAAGATTACACCGCTGCGCCACAACATCTTCAATATGCTGGCCAATAGCAGCTTCAACCGTTCCAACACCCCTTCAGTTGTTTTTTGTGTAATTCCTAGTGCAAAGCATTTCTGCCGACCAAAATAGAACCTGACGCAACTTCAATGTGAAGACATATTGACTCCATACTCAGTTAACAGTCGTAGTTTCTCGCTCTTTGACAGAGAAGCGACAAAAACAACATCATTTCAGTTACATAAGATAAGCAAAAATTGGAGATCTTTGCACATTGAGGATTTGTAGATTAAGGGGGAAAAGTACCGAAGAGAGAAACCGACTGATGATATTTGTCTGGTCCAACGCGATATAATCTCTTGTTACGAAAGGATTCGCACACAAATTGCATGTATTCATTTGTCGGCATAACTTTCGTTATGAAACATAGAAGACAGTGCCCTGTCGGCGAGTATTTGCTGCAATGTCGAATTTTAAGTACAGGATGAGTAAAAAGTTCGCATTGCTGATCAAAAATTATAAGACAAAAGAACTGTTTTGCAGCTAAGGATTTCTCCAGCAGATTATAGCAGATCGATTTTTAAATGCCTAAGGGCTGATTTCCACTGAGGCGAACAAGGGCAGATTTTGTAATACAATAGCGTCAGTTGCTTTGGTTCACACCTCAATTCAAAGCGATTAGCGATTAGCGATTTTAGAGAAAAGAAATTCTCTCAACCAGTAATTCAAAACAAACATAGCTGCAAAGTTGCTTTGAAACCAGTACTGCAAACTCTCGCTTGGTGCGGGATAAGGGAGGTTTTTCTGGAGAACCTCCCCCGGTACTCACAGATCAAAACTCTCACTCATGATTCTTTGCGATGCGACAAGTTCGACGAGGTAACTACGAAGGCGGTGTTATGAGTTTAGGGTACGTCCAAATTAGACGCCATGCCGAAGATTAGGCCGGTCAGACCGACTTGTGTTTGAGACGAAAATATTTCAAAATCGCTCTTTCACTTTTTTGTCTTTGCTTGAATTGCTTTGATATCCAGATAAATCAAATAAGCGTCCCGTTTGAATAACCGCCCCCTTTGAGGCACAAAAATTAAATAGGCGCCCGCGCACTTATTCGAGGATCTACGGTAAAACTCAACCTTTTCTGCAAAAGTCAAATTCCACTTACAAGATTTTTGCGTGACTTGTTTGTTTGTTTGTAAACATATTTTATTTCGATTTTGCTTCTAGCTATATGGTGGTGCACTAGACTGATGACTTTCGGCTAAGTTTTGCTCCATTGAATTGAATTGTTATTTACTGTTATAGTCATTCCGCTATGGGTATAGTGGGGGTATCTTTGGGGTAAATGGAGCGAAAACAAGGACGAATGTAATAAGTCTAGTGGTATACATACAGTATATATCCATATTACAACTAATCTAAATCGAAACTACTTTACAATATTACAAATGAAGGGAAATAACTAAGGAAATAAATACTTACAATGCTAATATAAAAAACTAGGATGTGAATGGACAGAATTTACAGGTTGTTATTACATTTGCAAACATTGCATTTGCAGGAAGGACCATCCCATTGTTTTATCATACTTTTGAAGCTGTTGAGATCGTCAGCAGATTTTGTTTAGTTCATTTGGCAAACAGTTCCAGATCTGAGGTCCAATAGCTTTAAGGCTCTTGGAGCCGAAAGTTACTTGATTTGGTCGAAAATGATTTATGTTGTTAGGATTCCGAGAAGGATGCTTTGAAGTTCTTCAACTGAAAATGCTTTGCGTAAAAAGTGGATTCAAATTTTTCATGTTCCTGAATATTTCGATACAGAGGGTTCTCTGACGAGCAACTTGCATTGTGCACTTTTTTGTCCTGATAAGAGAATCATCATAGGAACTTTTATGATCATTGTACAAAAAAGTTTTTTCGATAGGTTTGCTTCACAAGAGCGAGCCAGGTGCTTGGACTAGACCTGTGTATCGATCCACTATAGCTGATGATTGAAATTGGTTTTACTATTTACATCTACTATCTCAAACGTAACGCATCTCAAAATCTTATGTAATGAACGAGGCTCTTAGTCCCCTACGTTGGTAAATTGACTGGTATGATTGACAAGTGTTGAGGTTTGTCCAAACAAAGCTTTCCGCTATCTTATCTCAAAATTCATTTTCTCTACAAGCTTTCTCTCTATTTCTTTTTCCAACGTAAAATCTGTCCATTTATCACGCTTTCATTTTCACTTTTTATTAAAAAGTCAGACGCGTGGAAAACAGTTATCGAACAATATTGTCTGAGCATAGGTTTCAAATCTTTGAAAAGTTGGGTATAAAATTCAATGACCTATTTCTTTGAACTATTTTGCAGTAAATCTGCTGTTGGACTTTTCTGAAATCTTCAATATTTTCAGAATCATAGTGTTTTTCTTCTTTTTAAAGAATTCAAGAAAATTTTTGAAAAAATCTAAAACTATCTTAATTTCTGAACCTGTCTACGAAAGATCGAATAATTTTCAAGAAAACTATAGTTTATGGATGCCTACTGTAGTGTTGACGTATCATACGCATAATTAGAATAATTAGTATGCCGTAGGAGAACGTGTAAAAGTAGTCGTATTAGAGTCTGGCAACATGTAGGCCGTCAAACAGTAGCGTGCCAATAGAAGAACCCCAAACACAACACCTACAATAGGGTATCAAGCAAAACTCTTTCACTCTTCTGGTTTGTGATTTAGAAATTTGATGACGTCACATCATAAAATGAGCTGAAATATAAAAAAGGTTGTAATTTCGACAAAGAATCAAGATTTTTGAAAAGTCCAACAGTAGAAACATAGAAAAGTGGCTAAAGTTTCTTTCAAATCATTCAGTTGAAAGAAATAGGTCATTGAATCGTACACTGTGTAGGAACGAATAGTTCAGACGTGTGGGAGCCATTTGAATTTGATTTCTAGGCCTGGTTAGGCTTGGGCCGGGCCGAAGGGAAAACAATGAACTGTAATTTCTTAAGCTACAAAAACGATGCATTGTTGCCCATGTCTGCATTAGAAGATATACTTTATCGATCGTTGTCGTGTTTTCGAATGAGTACTGACCTTTGAATTAGTACCTGCCCCGTTCACACTGCTCTGTTTCTGTACAAAACGTAGAGAAATGCCTCCCTCTTTGTGAAATTGTTTACATTGATCGACACAAAAACGCCACGTAAGCGGAGATATTCCAACACGCATTTGATCAATATAGACACCAAAAATGGAGGTTTTCACAAAGCCGGAACAATGTTAATGCACAAAAATGGATATTTTTGCTTACGTATAATTGTAATTTTGTGGATCTAATTGATACAACAAATGGAGCAATGTGAACGGCAAGCTCCGATGCGAACGGATACCAACAAAAAAGGAGAAGTTTGAACGGCAGCTTCAATGCAACAAAAACGGATACCAACAAAGACGGAGATAGATGGGGGAAATAGGCTAACCCTCTAACCAAGTTCCTAACTTCAGTTTTTAAGGTTTGTATTGTTAGAAGAGACCATTGTGATAGATTTAAGACAATGTGCCACTCTAAAGGATTTTCGAATGTCACGTGATCGATGACGTCGTGGAAGAGCCAAATGCTCCTAACTACTTCAATGGCTTTGGACAGTCTGCGACATTTCAGTTAATGGGATAGTCTGCGCACAGACCTATCGTCCCTGGGTCTGCGCTAGACTGATGACCATGAGTCCCTTGTATCCTTGCGGTAAACCTTGCTCAACAGGGACTCATAGCAAAACAGTAAAAAACCTGGCCCTGTCTTAGGCATTCTTTTGATCGAATCAGGATCGAACGACTCCCGTAGCTCTGTTCAACGGTCACTCCTCGGAAAGAAAATGCGGCAAAATCCACGTTAAGCAGACATTTCATCAAAAGAAACTTTGTATAAATCTGAAGACTGAAGTTCACTTTACCTGTTGAATGCAAAATAAGTCTTTCGACGCTACATTTTCCGTGTTTTTAAGACCAAGACATACCAGAGAAATTTTCAACTACCTGCCACAGCAACTTTGCTCAAAATCTAGTCAACTGCATTATTCGAATCGAAAATTTGACACCATTGTTCTTTGCCAAATCTCGCAATCTGATTGGAATTTTAGGAATTGCAAAGTTTAGGCCTAAAAAGACAAGGGGGATGACTATCAAGTAGGGCAAAACATCTGTCATATTCAGTCCATTTAGTTCACATCAGTACTCGAGGATGACGCTGCGATTACTGTAGGGTTCCTTGAATTTTAAGCTGATAATCGGATTGAAAGTCATGTAAAAGTATATCTTCAAGGAACGATCAATCAAATGAATGAATCAAGCAATGGGAGGAATGAATTAATCGTGAAATGATGTAAAATGTGGCGATTTTTGTTCTTAATATAAAATCGATGTCTTGAATTTTCGGCTTAAGCTGAGAATTAGCTGGACATGGCTAATGCTCGAGAATGAATAATGGAAAATGCACCATTGGTTCCAGATAGACTCATTACTTTCGTTAAGTTTCGCTCCCCTTAATAGCCTACACACAGACGTAGACTTACGACGATGAGTTTCTTGTTCCCCTGTGCTCTTTGACTTGATGATAGCGCTTTAGTCAACAGAGACTCATAATATTACTCTGAAAAACCTGGCCCTCTTTAGGCCCAAATTTTGCAATTCTGAAATTACCAATCAGATTGCGAGATTTCTGAAGTACTTTTGTTACGGTGCAAATGTGATGGAAGTTTCCTTTCGATTGAGGAATTGCAAACACTCCCACGGGATTGAGATTCGAAGCCATGATTCTATCATAATTCCATTGATGATTGAAGAAAATAGGGCCAAATTTTTCACTACTTCATTATGAGTACCTCTTGAGCAAGGTTTACCGCAGGGATACAAGGGGCTCATCGTCATAAGTCTAGGGTCAATGTAGGCGTTGCAGCTTACGGAAAACCTGAATCGTAACTGGGTACGAGGTTGTGAAAATGCATAAAGATATCACTCCATTCAGATCTTTTTTAGTGAATTTCTTGAGGGAAGGTCAGTGCAGTTTGCTATAATTCTACTTTGGGGAGTGGAGGTGTCTACCTTGGAGAAAAACAACGGGGATTTGCCTGCAAGAAGAACATTCTATGAGCCTGTATTGGAATAATGCTTGAAAACATGATACTTGTCCAGGCTAATACCCGTCTCTGTTGTAAGTTATGTTAATTTTTCACTTCAAATCTGACCTGTCCTTACCTGTACTGGAATAAATACACAAAAGGAACAATCCTGTCCCGACATTTTCGGCCAAAAATAAGACCCTGCCCTGTTAGGAGGCATTTCATCGGGTGCTCAATGTATTAAGAAGATCCCCTGTGTTTGGGGATTTCTGTATCTTGATTACTTTCCGAATTACAGCAGTTTTCTTGATGTTTGAGTGATTCAAGGGAAAGTTCGGAAAAACTTGAAATCATGGTCAATACTAAATTGCTAGCGGGAAACAGTGCAATCTTGAAAAAGTCTTCGTTGATTGAGATCAGCAATATGGCGGCAGGCAGAAACCTGGCAGTTTCCTAATTTCTGATTCTATAAACAAATGATTTGTGGCTATCGCAAACTAATGCCCACGCTCATCGCTTCAGTGGAAGCCTGAATCACATTAGGAAAACGTTGCAACGGCTGCTAAAAACTTTGTTTTGAAATGTCGACGAGACCACAGAGCGAAAAATACTCTCGCACGGTGGAAGACCAAGCTTCTCGTTTGATTCAACAGGGAAATACTAATACCTAGAATTTTGGTTTAGCCTAACTTAACCTACCTGCTCAATTTGCAGCGAGAACACAGGCGGACGTCCTGCCAGGGCTTTCTCATTGAACCCTGCATGGTAAACAAATCCCCAATCAATATGTCAAAGCCATTTATAATTCAAGAAAACGGAAGTTTTGTGAAGACCCAGACAAACGGTTGTTGCTCATCGACCAGTACAATATCTATTGTCATGAAATCGATTGTCATTGAGCTGCGGATATCATGAAAACATTAGAACAAAGACCTGAACTGTTTAAGTCATAATACAAAGTGGTGGAAATTTTTGCTGACGCATTTTCGTACTGAACTTTCAAACAGACTTACTTTCCCGCGGCAGACTATCGCTATCGACTTTATATATATATATATATATATATATATATATATATATATATATATATATATATATATATATATATATATATATATATATATATATATATATATATATATATATATATATATATATATATATATATATATATTCGGCTCGCTCACTTTTCATTTTCTTTTTGGCGCCCCCTCTCCAAATCGCCCCCCACCTTCAACCTCGGGCTGGATCCGCCCCTGGTGTACATCATCCTCGGCTAAACTCAACATTCAGCCGCCAGAATACATGAATGATGCAGCATATATATATATATACACACATATATATATATATATATATATATATATATATATACACACATATATATATATATATATATATATATATATATACACACATATATATATATATATATATATATATATATATATATATATATATATATATATATATATATATATATATATATATATACACACATATATATATATATATATATATATATATATATATATATATATGTATATATATATAATAGCAGTCACGCGGTTACAACATGAAAGTTTCATGTGGTTTCTGCTTCTGCAGCTCTGCACACTATTTCAGAAATTTTTCTCCAAGTTGTGCGATCTTGAGCTTTCAACCTTATCTGTTCAAAATCTTCCTTGCTCTTGATAGTTGGTATTGGAAATGACCTTTCCATTGATCTCGCTCTTGTGATATCTTTGTTTAATGTTGTTACGAGAGTTTCTCGAGGTCTGCCTCTGAACCTTTTGAACCAAAAATGATTTGTGGTACAAAATTTTTAAATTAGGGGACTTTTCATACTAAACCCATGAACGCACTGAACACTGTAATCTGCAGAAAGAAGACTGTTAACTGCAATAAAAAACAACGTTGAATGACCAAAAAAGCGTTTCATCATACACTCGTCGGTTCGGTTCATGCGAAGAACAAATTAATGATACAAACAGGCCATTTTATCACCAAAAAACGAAAGGAATTTGAAAATCACGTGTACATCAGTGGCGGATTTAGGGGGCAAATGGGGGCAACTGCCCCCCTTAACGATGAAAACTGAGCTTTGGCGCCCCCTTTTTGGCAAGAAAAGCGCCCCTTATCCTGACCCAAATGCACTCTTTTTTCAGTGTTTCGTTTCGAATGCGGGGAAACACGTAAACTAAGGCGCTATTCAGAAGAAAAACCAGAGAACTTTATTGAACGAAGCACAAAAAATTTTCACGCGCCTTCGGCTCGCTCACTTTTCATTTTCTTTTTGGCGCCCCCTCTCCAAATCGCCCCCCACCTTCAACCTCGGGCTGGATCCGCCCCTGGTGTACATCATCCTCGGCTAAACTCAACATTCAGCCGCCAGAATACATGAATGATGCAGCAGCCTCAAAACTGGTTGGCATTAAGAAGATGTCGTAGTCCTGAAAATACTCAAAATGTCAAGCATTCCCAAATTAAAATTAAAGCAAGTTACATGAAAGAATATTAATGAATATAAAGATTCAGAAATAAATAGTCCTCGTAGACGGCATGGGTGTCGAATTTTGATTGTTTAACAGATCAGGCGCAATTCCGTTTCTTTTCTCTTCTTCACTGCGCTCAGGTCATTGGGCTTCAAAAGCATAGGTTCCAAATCTTTAAATCTACGAAAAAAGGTGGGTCTAAAATTAAATGATTTTTAATGATTTCTTTAAACTGAATGACTTGAAAGAAACTTGGTAGCCATTTTTCTATGATTCTACCGTTGGACTTTTCAGAAATCTTGAATATTTGTCGACATTACAGCCTATTTTATATTTCAGCTCATTTATTATGTGACGTCATCAGCTCATTTGTTATGTGACGTCATAAAATTTCTAAATCACAAAACAGTAGAGTGAAAGAGTTTTGCTTGATACCCTATTGTAGGCATCTATAAACTATGGTTTTCTTGAAAATTATTTGATCTTTCGTCAAGAAGTTTAGAAACTACGATAGTTTTAAGTTTTTTTCGAAAATGTTCTTGAATTCTTGAAAAGAAGAAAAACACTGAAATTCTGAAAATATTGAAGATTTCAGAAAAGTCCGACGGCAGATTTACTGTACAATAGTTCAAGTTTCTTTGAAGCCGTTCAGTTCAAAGAAATAGGTCATAGAATTTTACACCCAGCTTTTTAAAGATTTGAAACGTATGCTGGCTTCGAGCAAGTTGTCAATGAGGTAAACAGAAATGTCTTCGAATTCGGTTAAAATGTGTAAAGAACTCAAGGATGAAAATAGTCCTCGAGACAGCATAGCATGGCCATCAAATTCTGATTCGTTAACATTAAATGCGATTCCGTTTTGTTCCGCTCCTCCACAATGCTTTAATGACCTTTGTTCTGCTTTGGATGAGTGACAAATTTTGCAAACAGAGATATCTTCGAATTAGGTTGAAATATGAAATATTTTTAACCTAATTCGTAGATATTTCTGTTTACCATACTTTAAAGAAAAAAAGGACAATCATAAAAGGTCATTAGAGCACAGTGGTAGAGTGGAAAAAACGTGGGCAGACGTCAACTCTCGTCAAGTTCGATCCACCTGCCGCCTGAACTTGTTTGCGTCGTGCTGACAAGGAGCCTTTAAAAGATCAACAATCGCACTGCTTCACTTCACTTCTTTTGTCAGCCTGAAAAGGACACCAATTCGGGACGTCGTCCAGAAAGATAGGGTTAGAGCAAAGATAAAGGTAAAGTATTCATTTTTATCAAATTCTATCACGATTTTAAGCTCTGAAGCTCATTCATGGCCTCCGACCACGAGGGACGGTGGGGCCATAGCCCCCTCACTTCTTTGCAAACTACGCAATTTGAAAATTTGATATCAAAATCGTCTTAATTCTCTTTAAAATCCTATGTTCTTTCACATCTGAGCAAATTTCCTTGCATCCACTCGATTCAACCCCTCTTCTGCTCGAAGTTTCAAGTCGGAAACTAACCAATATTGTTCACAATCATAGATAGACGATTTTCAGTAATATCAAATTCCACACTTTTCCAACCACTACAAATATAAAGAAGTTCAAGCTATAAAAACTGCACCAGAATGCTGATCATCAATGCAGAATGCAAAGACTTCGCATTTTGTAGACATAAATCTGGGCAAGGGAGGTAAGTGCTGCTTGCCAGTCTAGCAAATACTACTACACACTTTCTTTATCGGCTGTCTTGCCAAAATTTACTTCTCAGTTCTCCCAGCTTTAGTTTAAGATGAGGCTTTTTCGACAATCTAAAGTGGTCCAAAAAATTTTCCTGAGACCTGCCGCCCCCGAGCTCCCACGTTAGAATCTTGTGCTTTGCGCTAGCTTACCTCAGTCATTTTTCAGTCTGGATCCGTCCCTGTAAGGGCAGCTGATCAATAGGCAACGGTGTAATGGCGCATTGGTGCATATTGTGCAATGGTAAATTTTCATATCAAAGTTTAGCCTCTCAACTTTTCGGGTTTCGTTGGAAGCTCTAACATTTGCAATTCAAATTCTCTTGACATTTCGACAAAGTTCACAACCATTTTCGTACGACCGAAATTGAATGACATAGCTTTTACTATATGGAGAGCGAGATCTTCAAATAACTTGGACAGAAATATTCTCGAATCAACTTACGCTTCATCAACGAAACTGGTCGGCTTGATTGGAATCTTTTGGGACGTCAGTTACTTATCAAGCAACAGCAAGTACCTTAATGTAAATGTTCTTTTTCTGTTTCCCATCAGATGTCAGGTATATCATTCACTAAACAATGAAATCTTTCAATTCATCGCAACCATGACCAATAAGAACAGATTTCGTAATACAATAGCATCAGCTGCTTTGGTTCACACCTTAATTCAAAGCAATTAGTGAATGCAGACAAAAAATTCTCTCAACAGTAATTCAAAACAAACATAGCCGCAAAGCTGCCCTGAAACCAGTACGGCAAACCAGTGCGGCGGGCGAAGGCGGGTTTTTAAGAGTAGTTATGTGCTTATAACGAAAGAAGAAAATCTAAAGCTCTGTCCGGTGAACTTTGTTTACTTGATTCAGGAGCTGAGGAGTAACTGTCTACATTTGAACAATAAATATGCAACCATTGTAATGCCCTCTGTTCGGCTTCTGAATCACACAAACAAAATCCGCCAGACAGAACTTTAGACTTACCGTTCTTCTTTCGTCTAAAGCATATAAATTCTCTTAAAAACCTCCTTTCTCCCGCATCAAGTGAGAGTTTGCCGCATTGGTATTAGAAAAACTTTGCGGCTATGTTTGTCTTGAATTACTGGTTGAGAGAATTTCCTTTGTCTGCATTCACTAATCGCTTTGGATTGAGTTGTGAACCAAAGCAACTGATGCTATTGTATAACAAAATCTTTTTTGTCAATGGCCAGGAACGACCTACAGATAACACGAAAGTCAAATTTGGCACCACAAAGGATCATGGTTAGCAGTGACTCTTTAATAAGCCGTCTCTCTTTCAAACTCCCGCTGGAGTCCCCAAGGACAAATAAGCCCCCAAAGGATCTAACAGCGATATTAAGGCACGGCCGCCGAGAGGTTTTGAAGGCCAAGGAGCAAAACTGCGACATGAGGCCCCCCTGCGAGCAAGGCGAGCAGCGCAGAAAAGTTTTTCGACCATGCCGTTAGATTAGCTTAAATTCAATTCAGAATATTTGCTGCGTTAAAAATGTTAACAATTTTACTTTATGAGGCCTCCAGGCCCGAGACCATGGGACAAATTACCCCTCCTGCTCCGTTCCTATCTCCAAAAAATAAATCAGTTCTCGGAATGGTGAAAAATGCAACTTTAATCTCTGCAGAGTATATATCCAAAAGTTGGGTTCCTACTAAGTTAGAATTTTAACTCAGATTAGTCTTGAAATATATGATAATGGTTTTATTGTAAATTATTTATATTGTAAACAGTAAACCTTAATTTGCTGTAACAATCTCAGCGGCCCTGTTTCAAGGTAGCTGGGTTTGGGTCATCTAAATTTTAAATGTCAACAGTAGGCAAAGTTCCCCAGGTTCTTCCGCCATGTGGAGTTTTTCTTCAACTGTAATCTCGGCCTGTATGTAATCTGTAATCTCAAGTTGCCTTAAATATTTAATTGCATCCCTTCAAACTCAACATCTCTTTCGTGTTGTATTTCCCAAATTACCTTTCATTTCCAAAAGACGATTTCGGAAAAGATTGTATCGGGAGCCTGGGGGGGGGTAACCTAACTTGTCTATGGTACGGGGTTGTGCCATTTTTTAGGGTACTTTTTCATGATAGTTTCCAGATTTATGGGTACGGTTTTCAACAGTTTTTTTTTGCATCTTCCGGATTTAAGAGAATAGTTTTCTGTCAGAATTCATTTATTGGTGAGCTGTTTTGGTATTCCTGGATTTATGGGTATGATTTTCAGAAATTCTCCAGATTTATGGGTATACTTTTGAGAAATTTCTCCGGATTTATGGGTGGTACTTTTATGATTTGAATGGCACAACCCCGTATCTTGGAAACTCAAGTTACCCCCCCCCCCCCGGGGGGCCGGGAGGCATTTGACCTAGATCCGCTACATTCTATCAGGTGACTAAAAACAGCGCTCGTTTGAAAGGCCACGGCTCCCTGGGTATCAAGACGATAATATTGGGCAAAATATCATTTACTGGCGGACTGGACTTGCTGCAAGTCTCTCTCTTCTCAGCATAAGTCGTCAAATGTGAGTGCAAAGGAGAAGTAAGGAGAGAGAGACTTGTTAGGTTAGGAAATCAAAATCAATGCTTGAACATAAAGAAGTGGATAATAAAACCCTAGCCAAACAACTGTATATTTGCATTGAACATTCACTAAAGATTTCTCACCTTGTTCAGTGTATGGTGTGGACATGGCAAGAGTTTTTAAAAGGGGCAAAACGACAAAACATTGTCCCGATATTGTCCAGTGAACATTTCCGACGTGATAAATGCACGCAGCTTTTGGGTCTATTTCGTTTGAAATGCGCAAATTTGACCATGTTCATTTGTAGTGGCAAAACGACTGAACATCTTGCTTCAACATCTTCAGACAAAAGAAATTTAATCTTTTCCACTCAATATTTTTGACTGCCCTCAAAATCGACTGAACATCTCAGAACAGAGCATGGGTGAACATGACTGGACATGGTCTGGAACGACGCAATATTTTAAGCTGAACATTTGTTCAATGCAAAATAGCGAAATTGCGAAATAGCGTAACAATTTCGTTACTTCGTAATTTCGCAAATTACAATAAGCCAGTCGTAATCACCATTATGCAGTGACACGTGTTGCTCATTTGACTGACTTTCTGCCCACATTAAAGGACTTGCCGGTGGACAGAATCTTGTCCTCCGTTTTATCCACCATCTGTCTGTGGGCAAAGAGTCATGTTCTTAGTTTCCTAATCCTGCAAGTCTCTCTCTCAACCTGCCTTGTCTTCCTCTTTCTGTACTGCGTCTTGTGCTCAGAAGAGAGACATAAGCAAGTCCAATGGTGGACACGTTTAAATCCATTAAAAAATTCACCTGATTGAAATCGGTCACTCCGTTCTTGGGTTTTTGGAAACGTTGAAGTTCTTATTAGATTAGTTATCGTTGTAAAGAATCAGAGCTGTCAGGCCTACCTTTGTGTGCTCTTCGTTTTTCCATCCTCTTCATCGTCGCTCGCTCGTACGCTCCGCTGTGGCTCTGCACTCTCCCCACCAATTCAAGGACATCACAGATCGAAATGAGGCTGTTGAAAAATGGCACGATCAGGAGGAAAGTACATGACAATTGACAACAAACTGAAAATGCTAAATCGACAGGACGACGAAGAGCATGGAAAAACAAAGAGCACACAAAGGTAGGCCTGACGACCGTTCTGATTCTTTACAACGATAACTAATCTAATAAGAACCTCAACGTTTCCCAAAACCCATGCTCTGTTCTGAAATTAAGAAGAACTTACTTGAAAAGCAGCACAGGGCTTCAACCTTGAAACGGGTGAGTGTAAATAAGGACAGATGTTGTAAGACAATAGCATCAGTTGCTTTTGTTGACACCTAGATTCAAAGCAAATTTCGATTGCAGACAAAGGAAATTCTCACCAGTTATTCAAAACAAACAAAGCCGCAAAGTTTCTCTGAGACCTAAGTAGCTATATCACTGGTTGTGCATTCCGGAAATGGCTTTTTAGAGCAAACATAAGCATATTTCGAGAGAAGGAGGATATATCTAAACATCTACCGTGGGCATTTTATTAGTTTGGTTTTGAAACCGATTTAGAGGCGATTCAATTCTCGTACTTTTAGGTATGATCAAAGCATTTATTGCTCAGGCTCTGAACAACGAAAGTAAAATGCCCCAACGGGGGGGCCCAGAAAGTTTGTGCACCGCTAGCTGGGAGATTAAGACAAAGCGGCAAAAGGTCCTCACCATACTTTTACTTGATGCTGCTCTTCAGATGTTCAATTAAAGTTAGCTACCATCCCCGTCCAAATTCGTCGAGAAATGATGGATGAAGGATTAAGTTGGGATGAGCAACTCAGCAAAGTGAGGGGGAATATAAGTGACGGTCTAAAAAAACTGAAGAATCTTATTCCACAATCCGAGCTTGATCAGCTATACTGCGCCCTTGTCGAAAGTCATCTGCGATATGCTGATGATATTTCGGGGAGTCTTCCGAAATCAAGATTAAATCCCCTCCAACGTCTGCAGGTTACAGCACGTTCTATAACTGATAAGGCCAGACTAAAAGAAGATTGGTTTCATAACTGTTTAACTGCAACTGACATAGTTTGATCGACCAGTACAAAATAATCAACAGACGATGTCCCGAAAGCATTTGGGATAAATACCATTAAAGGACCCAGCTCTCCAACCACAGATCAAGAATCTGCAAATTCCAAAGAGCAATCTTGAATACGTCAAGAAAGGCTTTCATTATTCTGCTCTGAAAGCTTGGAAAGATATTCCAATTGATATCATAGAGCTTCCTACACTTAGTAGATTCAAAAAGCAACTGAGAGGTTATTTCAAAAGCTGAAAGAAAACGAAAACGCGATTCCGTGGGAGAGCAGCTGCCTCTAGATAGGTTTTAGATAGATACAGTTGTATATTTCATAACACAATTGTATATTTCATAATACATTAATGAAATTAGGTTTTTTTATTTTCTTATTTTTGTGTTTACATAATTTAAAATGAAAATGAATGAACGACATCATGTCATCCCTCTAACGCACTGAACAGCGTTTGCTTTACTGACTAACCCCTAGACTACCGCGCAGACGTTATCCAGGGTGGTTAGGGGCTTGGGCAATCTAAATGTTATCTATTGTATTCCACTGTATTTGATGATCTCAAAAGATGATCAAACCAACTGGTCAAAAAGAGACACGCAGCCTTCTTTGCTCTATCTTTAAACTAGATCGCTAGATATTGGAACATGCTTTGGGACACGCAGCTGTAAGATGAATTGGAAGACCAGTGTAACGACGAACAGCTCAGTTTAAAATATGATCTTATTGACTCTTCTCGGGATGACATGATGAAACGGGCAAGTATTCAGGTATAAATCGGCAAAACCATTAGTAGTTATGAAACATATCCAAGATTCAAGAAATGATTGAAGTACAGCATATCTAAGTATTTATCATGGTACGTTGCGGCACAAAACTTGTGCTATCCTCATAAGCGTACGGGAGAACAAATCTAGGGGGCTGCCCGACACAAAGCCCAATGTTTACTAACATTTTTGCCCGACTAAGGGCAAAATTTTGCCCGATTGTGGCTCATTTCGATAAATTTTCGAAAGTTGGGGGCTACCGCCCCCTCGACCCCCCCAGCCTCGTACGCTTATGGCTATCTTCATGTCCATCATTACCCTGGGTACCACAGCCTATGGTGTGGGGAAACGAGAATAGTGGGGAAACGAGAAAACAATAAAAATAAAAAGGGGGGAGAGAAGAACCTCTTCTTCCTTCCTCTTCCCTTCTCCCCTCCCTCCCATTTTAAGTAGGCTATAGGCTCTGGTACCCAGGGTAGTCCATCATTGTCTTTAATTCCATGTCCGCTACTGGTGGACTGCTATTTTCTAGAAATTGATGACAATTTTCTAATTTTAGATCATTACAGCCAAAGAGGTGAACAAGAAAGACAATTTGCAAGGAATTCGTGCAGCCATGGCATGTAATATCCCAGAAGATGCAAAGTCCTTTGAACTTTCCGGAAGACTGCAATGGCAGCTTGCATTCACTATCATCAACTCAATCATCAACATCGCTTCTACCGTCCTAAATGTCATGACTATCATTGTCTACCGAATACACAAACAGTTGGAAACCAAATCTAATATCATCATTGCTTCTATGGCAATCGCTGGGATCATTTTAGCTGCATCTGAGTTGCTGACCACGCTTGGAGCAAGGACTCTTTCAAGATGGCACCTCACAGAGGCGTGGTCGGCGTGGTGTGTAGCACAGAACTACATAGAGGCGGTACTTGACTACTTCATTCTCCACGCAATTGCCCTAACTTCCATTCAACGGCAAGTCATCATCTCCAAGATCCTTAGACCGGTATTACACAAGAAACTCTGGAAAATGAAAGCAATGTTACTAACGATAGTCCTCTATATAATAGGTGTGTGCCTGCCAATGTCGATTGTATTTAAAGGGAAATGGTTAAACATGACTGCCTTTCATGGTTGCAAATATAGCTGCAAGCGTAACAACGTCGCATCGTTTTATTACGAACTTGTTCAAACTTTTCTTCTGTTCGTTGTTCCATCGTTGATAATTCTTGGAAATTATGCATTTATTCATCACCAAATAAGGAAGAAATCGCGAGCATCTCGTCGAAAATTACGACGTGCGAGTTTCTTACCAAAACAGAAAAATAGAAAAACAGACATGCAAACAACTTTGAACATAACTGTAATTTTGTTGGTTCTTGCTGTGTTTTGCTTTCCAAAGGAAATATTGATTCTTGTCACATTATTCAAGGCAACAAAACTGAACAGCAGTTCGCTATTCATCGTTGTGATACTCTCAAACATCTTTCAGCAGTTCGCTTCTTTTATCCACGTTCTAACCAACACAAAATTTCGAGCAAAATTTATCAATACTTTTTCGACGAAGAAAGAAAAAACTATGATATGGACCCCAGGATCTTCGATGATAGGTCGAAAAAGGCTCGTACAATTGCCATACTCTTTCTCCGGGCACCAAGCATCTCGTGATTATGAGCTGAGAACTCGTTCATTTAGCTTTCATAATAGTCCGTATCGCCGCTGCAACACGAAATCGATAACGATTCTTACAACGAATAATTCCAGCAATGTGCAGCTTTCTCAACTTGAAAGTAAAATAACGATTATAGGGGACTATTCCCAAGAACGTCAAAATACACAAGATGTCAACGTCTTAACACTAAAGGTACCAACCACGCAACCAATCCTTAATGCATCTTCGGAATCAGATGACATGAAATTACTTCCTAAGCCACCAGTCAAGAACGTCTTAGATGTAAAGGAAATGCTCACTCCAGCTGCAATGAACTCTGCTTCAGAAGGAGTTAAAATGCTTCCTAAATCTTCTACCAAACAAGCTTCAGACAAAAAGCCCGCTACGTCTGCAGAGAACGGAGCCATGAGGAAAAAGAAAATGCACCCTTCACCCTCAGCAAAGCAAGCTCCCCCTGACATGAAAACATCAACTCCATCTTCAGTGCATGCTGCTTCACATGGAAATAAACTGCTTTGTAAATCTTCCGCTGAACAAGCCTTAGACAAGGAGCCTGTTTTTTCTACAGCGAATGGAGCTACAAGGGATGCGAAAGTTCTCAAGTCACCCTCTGAGAAACAAGCACCTGACGGCATAAAAATATCCACTCCATATTCAGTGCATGCTACTTCAGAAGAAATGAAAATGCTTCCTAAATCTTCTACTAAACAAGCTTCAGACAAGGAGCCAGCTTTGTCTGCAGAGAATGGAGATACGAGTGATGTGAAAGTTGTCCATTCACCGTCCAAAGAGCAAGCTTTTGCTGACATGAAAATATTCGCTCCTTCTTTGGTGCATGCTACTTCAGAAGAAACGAAAACGCTTCCCAAGTCTTTCACCAAGCAAGCTCCAGGGGATATGGAAAAGTTTACAGACCCTTCAAGAAGTGACACAAACAGTAACGTGAAAATGCTCCATTCACCTTTGTTTCGACTATCCTCAGATGTGACCAAAATCTCCATTGCTTTATCAATGAACATACGTTCAGGTGATGTTAAAGTGTTCCCTGTTACTTCAACTAACTACAAAGATATAACTGAATCTTCAGAAATGACAGTTGCAGTAGTGAATCTGGCTCCAAAACAAACAGAGCAACCTGAGTTTGTGTAGAGGTACTTGTTATTTCAAATGAGAGTTAAAAGAAATTTTCAGAAATTAACTGAAATGGAAGAATGAGTGGAACATCAACGTGAAAGAACTAGGCACAAGGCAATGGCTTTAAAAAGCTGATTTCTCACTTTATTAAGACCACACCCATGGTTTTCTATGCAATGGAGTATCTAGATTCATTTCAAGATGAGAGCTTTCAAATTCTGTGTCAGTGTCACATTGACTGATGTTGTAATAATTGAAACAAAAGTAGTTACAGTACATCTCCTTCCAAGTATGTTGAATCAGCTTCAGAGTTGTACAGCTGAATTGAGCTAGTTGAGACCTTTTAAATGATGTGTAACTTCTTGCATTTGATGAAATTTCCAAAAATATTTGTGACATCATCCTCTATATGATGCCATAACTGGCATTTTTGGGACAAATAAAAAAATTGCGTGTATAGTTACTTCATCTTTCTTTTGATTAAATCATTGGAAAGGAACTTCTTTGAATAAATGGATTATATGCAGGGATTTCTTTGATTCGTAGAATTATCAGATTGTTTCTCTTTGCATCCATCACTTAATAGGAAGAGTCAAGCGAGAATTTTTGATTGACTGAATTAAACTTCTAGTTGTTTTTTTCTGCTGGTTAATTTTCAATTCTGAGACCATTTCAATTATAAAATCTTTCTGAAAGATATTTTTGACCCCAAAAACTTACCTGATTGAAATAAGGTTTGTCATCAATGGTGCAGGACCTTTCCAAGTCACAACAAGGCTCTTTGATTTCAGAAAAAGTTCTGGTTCATTGACCAAATTGGCTAAGGTTTGTTTTACCCATTTCAAGTAATATGGCTATACTCTTGGAAAGTTTCAGTATTAAGCTACCTTTCACTATCATGGCATTAATTTTCATAGCGCAAAATATATATGTGAAAGAAATCAAAAGATAATTTATCAAGAGATTGACCACTTGATTTCAAGTGGATGTCAACAAAAAATAGCTGTTTTGTCTATTGCAAAAGTCTCTTCAGATCTTCACTCAAAATATTTCAAGAATTTCTCAACAGGCACTATTCTCATTTCTATCTACAAAGTGCAACAGGAACTGGTCTGTTCTTTCAATTCTGCGTGCTTATCAGTCCCATGTAAATTGATGCTTTCTGCAAAAGACGGTGAACAGGAAATTTCAGCCAATAATGCATTGCATTCAAAGATAGAATGTTAAGTGGAAGATACAGTTGATTCCATTTAGAAAAATGATGCATCATATGGTAATGACATATGACATACTGTATGGTAAAATTTATCTGCCCACCATTCTTTGCATAATAGTTCATCAAATCCACTTTCTCTTCTCATGATATAGTATCTTACCAAAGAATGTCATAGGATTCCACCAGAACTTTAATTTGTAAAGCAAACACTGGTTCTTTGTTGTGACAAATAGTATTGGCTTGGGTACCATCTGTCTATTGTCCTTGAGCTCCCATGGGAAATGAAAGTTGATCCATTAACTCCCACATCTTTTCTTGCAACACAGGCACAACATCATTGGCCACAAACAGGTGGGTAGCATCCAAATCTTTTATTATGAACTTTTTGCCAAGTGCATTTTTGTCATCAAGATGTAACAAGAACTGTTTCACAGCTGGATCACTATGAATGAAGAAATCATCCATACTAAACAATGAAAATGAACAAAGAAAAATTCATATATAATAAATTCTTCATCAGAAATTCAACTCTCACACTGCGAAAAGTTAAATCCGTAAATTTGACCCAATGCCAACCCATCAGCATCACTACTACTCTCGAGTACCGAATAATTGTCCCCCCCACTTATTAATTTTTGAAAAAATTTCCAACCCCCCCCCCCGCTCTTATTCCAATGAAAAATGAAATGATATTAGACATAATTTCTGTATAAAGGCAAGAAAAAGTCTCAAGAAGTGCATTCAACAGAACCAGAGTTCAAAAGTATATGTATCAGTAACATCACTAATCACATAAATAAATAACAGATACGTGTTTACATAAGAAAAGGGCTATTTTCTTTTCTCCAAGCACCCCCCCCCCCGATTATTCCGGCCCTCCGATAATTGATATATCAAACTATTTCCAACCCCCTGATTATTCTCACCCCCCCCCTGTTTATTCGGTACTCAAGAGTACATTGCAAATAATGGTTGGCAAGGAAATGAAGCCTACATCCAAGAAGAAAACACTTCTGAGAGTTGTAGTATTTAATAAGAATATCAATTCTATTTATGATTAGACCCATTCAACCAGTATGGAAGTATGGCAGATGCACACCCGAGGTTTTTGGTTGAGTTGCTACATAGCTGCACACCTGAATGATTTACAACAAAAACAACACAGCAGGATCTGTGTGCACAGGCATGAAAATTCGCAATTTTGAGCCCCTATAGCTCAACTGATCATGATCACTGGATACAGTAGAACATGCATAGATTGACCAAAGATTTAATAGCATACATGCATAGATTGACCAAAGATTGAGCAAAAAAAGAGAAGAATAAGAGTGCAATTATGAATACTGATATGGCATGAAAAATACTTGAGAAATCTGGCAATTGCTTGAAAGAACTTTCTATTTTCAGGCCCACTGGAATGAAATTCATATAGGGGGGCTGAAACAAGGTGCAAGTGAAGTGAGGAAAAGTGGGTGTCCAGGGGCTTGCTCCTGGCAAAATTTTTCATGACCACGTTCTTTAGATCATTGGAAAATGCCCCATTTCTGGAAAATGTCCCATTTCTGGTAAATGTGCCATTGCGGGAAGCAAAGGATCATGACTAATTGGAAGTCTTTTCAAATTTTGAAATTCTAGATCTCTATGACATTGAAAGATATTGCATTTTTGATAGATACTGGTGGTGGTAGCTTCCGCAAACATATATGAGTTCAAATCTTCATTCCTTAGCAGCCTTTCAACTTACAAAATCAACAAACTTCAGCAAATTATTTGGCCCCCCAGTCCCCCCCACCCACTTCCAACAAGCCTGATTTGAAAAGTTTCAAGATACGCACATTTGAAGTGCCCACTTGCTAACCGTTGCACACTGCACACTTCAAATTCCCTTCATGCACACCCGAGATCTTGTCGAAAAGTGCCGTACTTTCCATGCTGGCCATTTAGGGTGACAGTGCTCTATGCTTTCCACCTCTCTTCAGTTTCTATTTTGTGTCCAGTCTGCATTCTTTGTAGTGCGCGGGGCAGATCTTCCCCACGCCACTTCAACCACTTCCAACCGCAGCCGCGCCATAACCTGTAATAGCACCATCTGTAGCAGTTATTTTATATAAAATTTACAAAATTCCCTGACCTACAGATGCCCCAAAATGTACTTCAGAATGAGCTTCCCCACGCCAAAATCGAAGAATGCAAACTGGTTTTGTGTTAGATTCTAGAATACCCTCCCTTCTCATGTTTCGTTTTTAGATCTCATTGTTTCATTCTTAAATCTTATTGTTTCATCCTTTAGGGGTCGTCCAAAAATCTACTTGAGATCGCTTAGCGGTATTGGGCCGCTAGGGGGGAGGGGGTTTCATCAAAATCCGTTAAGTGATCATTGGTGGAAGTTATGGAATTCTGATCAAGATAATTTATGTTTATTTCAATTTCACACGCCCTATACGATGATTTTTGCAAGCTTTTGCTGCCGTTGCTTCAAAACATCATGCAATCTAATGAGCAGTCGATTTAGGCCCATAATAATTGGAGATGACTGGAAGCTTGCATGATCAGAATGACGGAATAGAAAATACATAAGTCCGCTATGGAGGGGGAGGGAGGGGGTTGAAAAGTTAGCGGCCAAATGCCGCTAAGCGATCACAAGTGGATTTTTGGACGACCCCTTATTAGATCTCCTTGTTTCGTAAGGGGGAATTGCTCCCTATTTTGTTGAATGAATTGAAAGAAACGAAACCGAAAGAAGATGAAATAGGAAGAAAGTTTAAGTGCAAGAATATTACCATTCAATAAGAATGCCTTTGACAACGTTTACCATAACTGACGATCTTTTCCCAGGAAGTAGCAAGAATTATACTAACTGCACTGCTCTCTGTCATGTATATGTCAGGATGGTGGCTAGGCCGTATACGAATTGAATTGCATTACTTTTAGTGAGCTCGAGACAAAATCCTCCGCAGCAACAAATGATTTAAGAAGACCACCGGTTGCAAATTTCTTCTCATGTCACCAAAAATCTGACTGGTGCAGCTACAAAGTTACTTCGTTGTCGTAATTTCATTTTCTAAGTTTTTCCACGTTCAAATTTCCTATTATCTTGTTCCCACTCTTTCCACACCATTCCAAACCAGGAGCCGGTCGTCGACGAAAACGAGGCTTTTCAAATAATTGCGTAACCATGCGCTAAATCATGCGTTGCTTTCTTTCGCGTTGCTTCAAGCACAACTCCAGCAGTGGACGCCAAATGCGGCAATAATTCACCAACTTATCGCACAAAATGGCTTTTCTAAAGTAGTACCATCATTTTGATATACAACACAAGATACGTCGAAGCAGCAAAACAGATTTGGTTGATTCAAGGAGATTTGTAGAGGGTGTTTGATTGAGTTTGCCCTGTTGGACAATTTAGGCCCACCAACGCTAAATCGCGTAGTTGTCCTGTGAAAATGTTTAACGCAAGTGATACTGAATATGACAACAATAATTTAAATATATCACGTAAGTATGATGTGTTGTTCGTTCTGATTTACTAGTTTGTAGTTCTGACATTGCAGCCAGAACAGTCAGGCGGAGTGGGTTCGAGTCCCGGTAGGACCCCACCACTAGAGCGTCATGACAAGGGGTCGCGGACTCGATTAGGTCTGCTCTATTTCTGCGATCCCAGCGCTTGGCGCTGAAAAACGCAACTTCACCTTCACCTTGTACCTTGACCTTATGTACCAGGATAATAGAAATTAGAAGAAATTGCACCACCAAGACAAGGACAAAAATGATTTCTCCTGCCTTTTTTCGCAACATAAATTTTTGAAAAACTTTGACGTCTGTTCATCAGTATGATAGCAGGCAGGCTTCTAAAGGTAATATTTTTGTGACTCAAGGAAACACCTTGCAAAAAGGGGCCATCCAAAATACATTTCGTCACGGACACGGTTAGCGGAATTTTGCCACTTACTTCAGATACCCCCCCCACCTCCTCTTAACGGACATACAAAATTTATTGCTTACTTATCTCGCTAACTGTTTCATCGCAATCGTTAGAAACCTTCAACTGTTAACAAGGAGAGCCCCTTCTTAGGCCATTTCAGTCTCTGCTTTGCATCATACAGCTTTGAAACTTTGCAAAATATCATTGAAAACATTGTTAGGTTCCATTCCGTCATGCGTAATGGATTAGTGATAAACCTCCTCCCCCTTGATGGCCAAAATCCGCTATCTGTGTCAAAATGGATTTTTGGACGGCCCCCAATATGGTTTAAACTTAAGGTCTGTTAGATATGCAGGTGCCAAGTCTTGGAGTAAGACTCGGTGTCATCAAACAGTCCACCAAAGTTACAAATTTTGTTTGTAAACTCAAATTGCATCTGTTCTCCACCAGATCCACCAATAGACTTTTTGTAATGACTTTTCAGAACCATCAAGATGTGGTATAGTCACAGAAATAGGTTTGTAACACAGGGGATGCACTCTCCTTGATTAGTCTAGAGGGCTCTATATTTATGCTATCTATTGTTGTTTAAGATTTGTAATTGTATGTATATTTATCTTAGGAATTTTAAAAATGAATTTGAACTTGAAAACCTTACTTATTACACTCACACAAGTTGCAGTAAAGTGCACACTTTTTTAGGGGGACTGTCCAAAAATCCATTTCAACAATCATGGATTGTGGAATTTTGACTGCTTACTTACATACAATATTTTGTGTTTCCCCATCTCACTAACTGTTTGATCTTTAAGATAAACCCAACCTTAAATGTGAGTGAACAAGGAGTCCAATGTTGAGACTTTGCAAAGCATGATCAAAAACAGTGTTAGCCCCCTGTAAAAGCTAAAGTTTGCTAATTGTGAAAAATTGGACTTTTAGATGATGCCTTAGGTAAAGAAACTCAGCTCTAAGATTGCAAGAAAATTAAGAAATTATATCTTGGAAAGTATGACTCAAAAAACCATTTGTTTTAATAAGGGAATTTGTCATATATTTTTACAATGCCTTCAGTTGTTTCCTGTAATGTATTTTGAAACATCATTGTTTCAGAATAATTATTGTTTCAAAATTTATACTTATAAAAACACCAAATAAAATTTGAAACGTGTAATACTAACACTTTCTCAATTGAAAATGTAATTTTGGGACAAAATAAGAAGCTTAAAAGCTGCAAATGTTCTTAAAGCAGTGAGTTCTGTCATGTACTTTGAAATCATTTAGAAAAGAACTGGTTCCAAGGTTGTCAACTGTTCAGCCTAAAACACACCCAAACTTTTAAAGCTGAGTAAGATCATATATTTCTTCTTTAAAGGACAACACACAAATTGACTATTTGATGAGAGATGTCCAATGGACATACTGTATGGGGTAGGGAGTTAAAGGACTGGACGCTTTCAAAACTTTTTTGTTTTATCAAACTTTCTTCCAAGAAATCTCTATGAGAAACTGTAATCTACAGTTTTCTTTGCTATACATTTAGTTAAATAGATTAGTGTGAAAGAATTTCAACATCAATAATGGAGGAATCTTGTCTGTTTTGTTGTGGCAGGTCATGGAAAACATCATAGCCAATGACTTCATAATCACTCAGGCTCATTTGATATGCACTAAAACAGTGCCCAGTATACTGTAAGTTTTCTTGTGATTGGAAAAATTACACAGTGATTTTGAATTGAATGTTTTAGGGGGGCTGCTGGGGTTTTTTGAAAACATCCAATGGAGGTTTTACATGAAGTAACTGATTTGTTTGCAGCCCCTAAATTCACAAAACACAATACACCACTTTAATGAATAGCCTCATTTTGGAAATTAGTCAAAACTCTTTCATATGAAATTTTAGACTCCAAATCAGATTTAGCACCCAAACTTTAGTCAAACCATAAAGTTTCATGTTGCTAGCGGTCCTAGTGTTAATTTTATGGCGATGTTAAGTTTGAAAATCCATAAAGGATTTGACCGTGAGAATGACTCGGGGTGTAAAGTTTCACCCCAAACCACTTTTCATGGATCTCTGAACTTTACATTGTCATAAAATCAACATCACAACTGTCAGCAGTTTAAAAATATGAAACCAGACTAAAGTTTGGGTGCCAAATCCGAATCTGGGCTCAAAATTTTCATATTAACAATAGGAAGAGATTTTGACAAATTTTCAAAACGAGGCTGCTTAATTAAAGTGGTGTATCCCTGCCAGTTTGGAGACTACTAACTTTTCCCATGCTAGATTAATAAGTATGTTGCTTCTTTACAGTCCACTCATCTGGAGGAAGTCTCTCACCATACCTAAACATTGACCCATCCTATCTGAATCAGGTTAGTTGTACTTGCTTCAATTAGAAAATTTGCAAAGCATACTGGGTGGCCCAATAGACTTCTTTACTTACTGGAAAAGAGACTTGAGTTGAACGTCCAAATTTGGCAAAGTTTGAGAAAGAAAATCAAAGGACAGCTCCCATTCTAAGAAAAAAACAGAGCTGTGGCATGAAGTTACTTCTGATCTTGAAATGATTTGCAGAGTCATTCAGCAAGTACTCATAGTGAATCTAATAACTTTGCTCATAGTGAGTTTTAGATGTTACAGTTTTACACAGTTATGTTTCATTTGACCTTTTGTATTATTTGTTGTTATAATCATTCATTGTTAGCTGATGTGTTATGTGACAGTTGCAGTTCAGAATTGTGAGCATGCAAAGGTTTCATTTTGGGAATTTTTGAATCAAACATTGTTGCTGTTAACTGCTGTTATTTCAATGAAAAAGTGTTATTTGATGTGAGCATTGCATGAAATCAGTAATGAACAACACTAAAAGGCTAATAGCGTTTGCCTGTTTAAAGGCTAGTTAACTTTAATAAGCCCTCCAAAAAACGCGTCTTGAGGTCAGAAAGGAACTTCTTGCCACAGCAAGCAGCGTTTCTACAGTAAATGAGGGGTCATGGTTTTTTCCTTCACATAGGTTACCAGATTTGGAGGCTCAATCAGAACCTATTTCCTAGCAAGTAAAAAGGTCTTTATGGCTTCATGAGCAAGGATTGTACTGTATCTGGTTTTCTGAAGCTACTAGGCTTAGACACATGCTTTATCTCATCACTTGTTATTGCTTAACAACAGGGCAGAAACCCTGTAAACTTATGCCATCGTGTATTCTGACTCCAGGGAGTGCTCGCTCACAGATGTTAGCCTTTTGAAAAGATAAACAAGAGGTTAGGACCTAAGCAAGATAATATTGAATTTTTGGTTATTTTAGGATCTGTTGCAAGGAACTAGGGCTGTTTGATTGGGACTTAGGTGGAAAGGTTCAGGCCTGTGATTTCTCTCAAGTTTTTTGAATTGTTTAAGTTAAAGTTTATGCCTTGTGCATGTTTAAATGGTGTGACTCTACCAAAGAATTCTCTTTAGCTTCTTTAAAAATCTTCCTAAAGAAATTAATTTTCTTCATCTAGCTCATTATGAGTTCTTATCACATGATGTGTAGAATGCTTGAAAATTCTTGATCATTGCTGTCATCTGAATATGGACAAGGCTGGTACTGCGTAAAAAAATTCGCAACACAGTAATCGGTTCTTTATTGTTTAAGTATCATTTAAATGAGCAAGCCTTTCTCCTCAGCAGGATCAATTTTTGTAATTAATTCTTTTTGTCAGGATGGTGGTGCAGAATTTGTATTTGCAACTGATTCACAGAAAAAGAGAGGATGGGGAGAAAGGATGTTTTCAAGCATTGGAACATCATATATGACTGGTATGTACTTGCTGTTTAATTTAAAGAATGTTTGATGTGCCACAAAGCTGTTGTCTTAGTCATTTCTTTTCACAATTGATGCATATCGGTGTATCCTGGTAGTCAGCCTTGATATCTTTGAAGTTTATACTCAGAGAACAAGGACTAATCAAGCTGAATGTTCAGTTTCTTTGATCTAAGAGTTATTATACATTTGACCTAGTGTGCGATTTGCTGCTTGTTGTTGCTTTCAAAATTGATGATTTCTTCTAAAATGCATAATCATTCTAGGCTTAACTTTTGGTGGCTCATGGGGATTGTATGAAGGACTGCGCAATCCAGATGGGAAAACTATGAAACTACGACTGAACAGTGTTCTTAATGGCATGACAAGAAGAGGCCCATTCATGGCAAACAGTCTTGGTGTTATTGGTTTGTTTATTTTGATTTCAGCTAAATTATTCTTTTTATTAAAGATGGGTTGTTACCAGTTCCATCAGTCAACCCTTGGTGTAAGATAAAGCTTTTCTTATTAGAGAATAATAGTATATTTACATTTACGACCAGAATAGTAAGGTTTTATGTGCTAAAAAAATTTTAATTATTCTCGTATCACAATATAACATAGCACAAGGAAAAACAAAATGTTAGACAAAGTGTTTAGGAGCATTTGTAAGGTGATGAGCATATCATAATGGAATTTTGTTTCACTCTTTGGTTGTTCCCCACTGATTAAGATCACTGATCCTTGTTTCTTCATGCATGGGCAAAAACTGTGCCAATGAACCTCATGCTAACCAAGCCTTGAGGAGTAAGAAGCAATACAGTAATTTGTGTTCTTGGACCGCAATAAACCATCCAGCTATTCTACAAAGGAGTGTTATAAGTCAATGGGGTTAAAAGCAAACTTAGCTAAGGGGACTGGGTAATCAAAATATAACCTATAGTATTTGACGTTTTTGATCTACGAAACAAAAGGAAGATAAGTGGCGCCTGCGCTTCTTTTGTGCTATGCTTAGATTATGTCACTATATCTCCATTCATTTAACAATATTGCCCACTATTTCTTTATACCCATGGTAATCCATTAATTTCTTGTTATTTTGTAATGATTTACTTCTAATTATGTATGAACAAAGATTTTACCTACATAATGTCAATAACCTGGCTCACATTATTGATAGATAGATAGATAGTTCTTTTTCTTCTTAGACTCAACTTCTGAAGCATCAAACCAATGTTGATTTTGTTTCTTCATAGCCCTTATGTACTGCAGTTTAAATACTGGCATTGAAAAAGTCAGGGGTACAGAAGATATGTATAATTCTGTTGCTGCAGCTGTAACTACTGGGGCATTATTCAAGTCAACAGGTTTGTCTTCTACACCATTTTGACTTGAAGACTATGTATATATATGCATGGATTGTAATTGAGTCATTTGAATCACTTGAAAATTTCTTTAGTCATTTCATGTGGTAAGGAGTCTGAGTTGAACAATATTTTTGCAGCAAAGCTGCATGATACTTCAACAATGAATCAAAGATTGTGATGACCAGATATGGAGATATGGAGATGTTTGCTAGCCCCAAAACAGTTCTTTCCATTGCCTGGCTACAGGTGGAGTGGAATTAAATTGTTTTTGAAAATCTTATTTCTGATCAAGTAATCATTGAGTGCCAAATGCCATTTTAGCAAAAATCTTCTTAATGTGTCTCTCATTTCATGGACTCTGGTTGAATGTGAAATCAAATTATTTCAATTGCTGTCACAAAACGGCTTGTAGTTGCTTCTGTAGTAGAATACTTCTTGAGACAGGGGGCATGGGCATTGATCTTTTATATGTTAATAAATCTGCCTGCAGGAACTAGTGTTTGCAAGACAAGCCTCTACCGTTGGCTTTTGTGATTAATGCCAACAAGTAGAAAAAGGCCTATTATCATCTGTTTTCCATTTGTTGCTCTAGTTCAGTTTTATTTTAAAGCCCAAAATGCATCGTTCACTGACTGTTATTGCTGCGCAGCAGAGCTCAGGCCTCAACGTTTGATTTTCCGTTATCAGGTGGAATTCGAGCGATAGGATTTGCAAGTGCCATTGGTGGAAGCATAGCAGCATTATACATTGTTGGTGACAAACTTTGGAACAGTCGTGGACAAACATGGTCATCATCCACGCCTAATTGGGCGTAGTTTGCATTAATCAATCTAAGTTTGTTTTCAATTTAGTCTCAACATACATCCATCCGTAGAGTTGAATAGTACCAGCCAGAATATACAAGCAGAGTGGCGAAAATATTGAGGGCTTTAGAAATGAAATTTGATTAAATTTGATCTCTATGTAAGTTGCCAAGTTTGATTGGAATAATGATAATGTTGATGATGATCATGATGGTGGTGATGGTGATGAGGATGATGATGATGATGATGATGATGATGATCATGATCATGATCATGATCAGGATGATGATGATGATGATGATGATCATCATCATCATCATCATCATCATGATCATGATCAGTGTATTGATGATGGTAGCATGATGTGCAAGGGCCTTTGGCTACTCTTTGCTAGAGAATTGCAGCTGAAAGAACGATGCCAGAGCCTGACTTTATTACTCCGGTTAGAAATGATTGAAGAATTGTATTGAAATAACAAAGCGATTAATAAATGAATGGTAAGCGACCAGTAAAAATATAACGTAAACAACAGCGATAAGGATAATTTGAACTCGAAGAAATTTGAATGAAATTGGAATGTACATATAGCGACGAAATATTGATTACAGAAAGTTGAACTATCCGGGGCTTCAGACTGTTATTTAGCCTCTGTCAAAACTGGTTTCTACATTACAGACACAGATGCATTTTGTTTCGGAAGAGTAAAAGTGAAATTGTAAGTGATGATCTTAGTTACGTTATGAATTGATGTTTGTTGTTCTGGCTGGTATTGTCATATGCTTTGTAAAATAGCAGAATTTCAAAATAATGCGTGTTTTATTGTATTTGATACAGTAAGCGATATTGGATCGAAATTTACCCTTTAAGAGTGTTACATTTCTTCATCTTTTGCTTCGAAAACACTTTGGTCTGAACAATGCAAATTGAATGTCAGGTGAGCGTTGCGATGACGCAGAATTGATCGTTCAACACTGCTTGTGTATTGCTTTTCGCGGACATTTTCACCTAATGACCACAAGTTTCGGTAATTTGAAGAGGGCACCTTTCTGTAAACCGGGCGGCAGACCCCTGTCCATCCGCAAGTCATGTAGTCCCCCCTTCCCTGGGGTTCATCATTTATCGTTAAGTGCAGTAACAAGAGTCCCTGTTTTTAAGGTTTACTGAACTACAAATTCTAAAAGAATCCGAATCAAACGATATCTTGAGACTTTTTGTAGAATTTTCGAATGTGAACAACAGAGATAGAAGCTGCAACGCCTCTCTTTTGTCATTTAAAATGTATAAAAATATTGCTCAATCCAGACTCTTTTGCAGGATAGCTAACAGGTCCATTGTCTAGACGCCCGAGGGTGTAACTTCAATAGGCGGGTGACGGGAGTGAGCCATTTGACGTCTGAAATCACACTCTAAAATTTCTAAATTTTCGCGAAAACGATACCCCAAAATTTACAGGCCATTGAAAATGTTTACCTTAAAATTGTGACAACTGTCCAAAATTTTAAGCAAGTAAGTGAAATCGGATCAATATCAAGACCCTAAAGAGTTATTTTTTAAAATGACATCCCAAAATTTATGACTACTAGTGATTTTACTAAAAATGATGCACAAAAAATTTATTTTCTGCTCGAAAAAGGCACCCAAAAAATGGCATATCCCGTACCAGCATACGGCCTTTCTTCTTCTGGGTTATCCAAATATCATAGCTTACCATGTAGAATGCATTACAGTAAAATCCCAGCTAAGAAATTGCTTTATTAGAGTAAACAAATACAGATAAATAATTGTGCTACAGAGAAGCTCTGTTCGTAGCACAGTTATTTGCATTTCATATGTTTATTTTTCGATGAAACACTTTGCAACACGCATACAAGAAGATTGTTTGTCCGTGTACTTTGTGACAAACTCAGTTTTATTTTTTGCACATTCAATTCTGGAGAATTTTAAAGTCCTGTGTCCACCAGTATCACAGATCCTGCCCAAGTTTAAATATCAAATTTGTCACCAGAGTCTCTTAACATCCAATCCTCTTCTCAATGAAGAATTTGACGCACAGCTTTCGATCCTTGTTGTTGTTGTTGCTCTTGTACCTGAGCCACATTTACACAGTGTGTTGAGCCAAAGTTATCTTCATCGTCACCCCCCATCACCAATCGCACAAGTTCTTCGATGTTCACTTCTTGGTATTTATCAATCACTTGTTCCAATATGGAGTCACATTCTCTTTGCGATAGACTGTCACCAATTGTTGTCATGGCTATTCTTAGGTCCACTGCAGCGATCGTTCCACCTTCGTAAAGAAAGAGTTGATTAGAGTATTTTTTTGTTTTGTTTTTCCATTTTTTTTAGTGGGCTTGTCAGGATTTCAAGTTACTGAAGCTAATTTAGGCTCATTGTATATGCCGAATCCATGCATATATATGCCTACTTAAAATGAATCGATGATAATGGTAATGAATAATGATGGTAATAAATTATATTGATACTAATAAATAGACTCCCTCTAAAGGATAGGGACTTTATTACGTGGCACTGAGAACTCACAGAAGGGGTTTGCATAGCTCCTACGTAAGGAACATCTTTCTTAACAAAAAAATTCCCACATGTACTTACTCTAAAAGCACACTCTGGATTGGGGTGGTTGATCGATTTGTGGATCTTAACCATTACACTGGGGGGGGGGCCGCTTTCACATTCCTCGGATGCAGTTTGGTGACAGCATTTGAATGTTGTGTCCATCCTTTAAGTGGACGGTAAGGGGTCAGGATTTGTTTCAGAAGAGGCTTTAGTGGGGTAAGTTAGGGTTACGGTTGGTTTGGTAAGTTATTATTAGGGGTTTGTTCAGTTTCATGTTTGCAAAATGAATATGATATTCAGCGCCACCTGCTAAACTGCCCCTTCTGTATAGGCACATTCGCATATGCTCGAGACACTGACCTTCTTCAGCCTGCGAAGGATTTAGCGACTTCAGTCCATCACACAGATCTTGAAAAGTCGGTTTCTTCTTTTTCAGGAAATATTCATAAATCGGTAGAAAATCCTCAACATCAACCCGCGATTGTTTTTCGTATTCTTTGATATCCCTTGTGATTTTTTCCACTTCTACTTTCAATGGATTTAGGCCCAACGCCCTCAAGATGTTTATCATTGAGTCTGTTGGAAACTTTCCATCGCCTTTCTTATCGAAGAGATTAATCGTATCAATCACTTCGACCACTTGTTCGTCTGTTAGCTTGGCCATTTTGTTACGATCTCGAAGCTGAAATTTCGTTCAGTTTGATGAAAGCTTCGAGTTCGAGTATGTTTTGTTCGAATTTCGTATAGGAAGTTCGAAATGATGCGTGTTACCATTGAAAAGCTGCAACCCAGATCTTCATGCTTACTGCTACTCTCGTGAATACTTCTAAATAAAGTTTTAATGTCATTGATTTCCTTTATCAAAAGAGATAATTTCATAAGTTATATTTTGCCAGTACTGGAGCCCTTTTGGCGATCTGAGAGTTGAGTTCTGAAGGTTTTAACTAGAAAAGAACATATGAAAACAGTGAGAGACGAGAGTCATTAAAGCCCGGGGGGGGGGTACTTGACCAGATTTTGGACGGGGACGTGCCATCGAGGTTTCAAACACATACCCGTTCCTTATACCAATTTTTCCAAAGTGTATACCCGACTTTATACCAATTTATCTAAAATATATACCGGACTTTGGCCAATTTTCCGAAAATGCATACCCGACCCTATACCAATTGCGAAAATTGCGAAAATCGATACCGTTCCTCATACCAAAATCGTGAAAATCGATACCCTTCCCGATGGCACGTCCCCGTACCCAAAATATGTATAGTAGCCCCCCCCCCCGGGCATTAAAGAGTGCTCGATTGTCATTAGTTGTCATCGGGTTTCAGAAGTTGGAGGAATTGATTACATGAAAAACTATGGGTAGTGCGGCTATTAATGTGTAGACTGTAAATAGGGTGTGAAATGAAATGATGTGGCTTTACTTACCAAAATAGTTTGCACGTCTCCTTGAAGCTCTTGGCTCGACTTACCAATAGCGAATAACTTAAGCAACTTTCCACCTCCTGACCTTACCGAAATGAAATTCCTGCTGGCATAGAGAATGTCTTCTTTCTTTCCTGTCTTTGTTGAGGTTTGTTTTGGAGGCTAGGAGTGGCAAAGTTCTTGTTGTCGTCCATATATTTTTAACAATTTTCCAGAAGTGGGAAAAACAGCCAGAAAGAGCCCCTAATCTTTCATGGTAAGAGGTCGAAATCTCAAAAACGGAAAGCTTCAAAATGGCATCTTTGAAATAATGTTTTTGATTCTGCATAAAGTTATTTAAGACAAACTTTACCTAAAACACACATATTTCCATTTATCATTTTCAGTGGATACAGCCATAGTTTCTTTTTGTTTCTTTTGCAATTATGATTATGAATTTTCCGAGATTCTATTTGAGCTAGCTAGCAGCACCAATAACATTATTTTTTCACAAGGGCAAGTGAGGAAGGGCCCCATTTTGAATTTGGCCACAGGGTAAAAGTACTAATTCATTGCAGGGGCAAGCAGAAGGGCCCACTGGGACAAATTTCCCACCAGCAGGGATATTAAAAATTACCCTGGCTGAATTTCTAACGAATGATGGAGGAGAAACAGAACGAAGAAGGTTTCGGTTTCATGTTAACACATTGATAGCGTCCGAATCGCCATTGGAAAACATTGCTAATGTATAACGTAATAAAACCAAAAACATGCAATAAATAAACACTACAAAACAACAATGTTAATTAACAACCCGGGAAGGTACTTGATCTACGAACAAACGGGGAGGTGCCGCTAGGAAATCTGAAAAGCTACCTTTGTCCTGGAGTCAAATTCTTCAGGTAAGGTACTCTGTCCCGGAGCAAAATTTTCTAAGACAATACTCTATCCTGGAGTTTCTTCAAGCAAAATTGTGCACTACCCTAGAAATTTGCGAGAAACCTATCGGGAAATGTAGGAATGATTCAGTCTAAAAGATTCAATCTCGCGGAGTGCAAAGGCACGAAACTACGTTTGGGAGTCAATAATGACAAATATGGACCCTGTCATGGATCCAACTATACAAAAAATGATACCCTGTCCCGGAGTCAGAATCCTGAAAATGATACCCGGTTCAGCGGCACGCCCCCTTATAGATAGATATGTAAGTACCCCCCCTCTCCCCCGGTGATAAAAAGTGTCATTCTGCACACTGAGTGAAATATAGAAATATGCATAGTTCTATGAGTGTTTTTTTCCTAGCTAAGTCCGATATGATCTGCCAAGGTAATGGTAAGTTGAACTTTGGGTTTTCAGTAGCAAGTGCTTTGATCTTAGAATAGAAAATACCTGCCGTAAGAGCTCTATTAAGGCCCCAGAGGGGGTTTATTTAATTTCAGACCTTCCGAGGGGGGCCTTAATAGAGAGGGTGGCTTATTAATGAGGGGGCTTATTAGAGAGGGGCTTATTCAAAAAATCAAGTGCCAAGGACATATTTGGTAGCTTTTCAGTTCTTTTATCCCATATTTTGCAAAATCAACATAAAACTTTAAGGCTCAAATACATGACTTCGACAGAGTTTTTATCCCAAACCATACAAAAATTAACATGCAAGGTTGTGTAGCTAAATAAATGGAAAATACTTGGTAAGCTCTAGAATTTTGTATAAGTGGGGGGGGGGCTTAATAGAGAGGGGGGCTTATTTCAAATTTTGTCTCAGAGAGGGGAGCTTATTAGAGGGGAGCTTAATAGAGAGAGGGGCCTTAATAGAGCTTTTACGGTAATCGAATCTGTAATCCCTTGTCATGACACTTAATCATTGGGGTTAGAACTGGGCCGGAACCCCGTCCGTCTGACTGTTTTAGCAGCGAAATTAATTGCGTGCTACTCTGCGCTACAACAACTTGAAACTCGCGTTACAAAGAACACGTTCCGTCAGATACATTGGTTGCTGTGCCTAAACTCTAGATTCCATTGCAAAGCCTTTATTTGGTTGGCAAGGGAGTCCAGGCAATGGCATCCGGTGATAGGCTTGGCAAGGGAGTCCCTTGTTTCCTTGTGCTCCTCTTACTTATGATTGCAAGGTTCACCACAGGGATACAAGAGACCCATCGCCATTAGTCTTATCCGGTGACTCTTCAACGACATAACATACATAAAGTCCCGGCATAAAATAAGAACGCCATTTTATCAAGATCAAATATAAATGGTAGCTTCTGCTATTCGGATCACTCAAAATCGTTTCCTGGCAGACCATACTAGACTTAAAAAGTGATTTCTTGCATTAGCTCAACATTTTAGTCTGGTTTCATTTTCTCGCATGTAAGTTTGCAGGATGACATTCCTATTCAATGAGCAATGTTGAAACATATGTAATGAGTGCAAACCATACTTGAAGTGAACTGGTGTGCATGCATAAATGAATTATTGATTTTCCTAATTTTCGTCAGCCCAGGTCGCTGTGAGACGAGCTATCTTTTGCTTGATAACCCGAAGCTTTCTTGATAAACTTGTTTTGCCTACCTACTGCGAGGAACCGAACTTTTGCTCGGGTGTGCTATCCTCGCTTGAAAATCACCTAATTTTTTCAATTCACTATTGTTTTAACAAGGGAAAATGCACAAAATTATGCTTGAATCTGTTAATTTTGTGCGAGTTTTGACATTTCCGCACAATTTCTGGTGTGTCACTTGAAGACAATCATAGTTGGTTAGACTCCAGAGTTGAATGCCGCAGCTGTATGCTTCTGCGGAGGAATATTTATACAGTTCTACGAGGAAGACAGCGATAGAGATTGAAGGAAAACACTCCGCCTTACTTTCAGTCTTTCGAAATCTCCTCCGCGGAATGATACACGCTTCCCCAAGCATACCAGTGAAGAGCAACTGCGGTATCCAATCACTCGTGGTGGGATTATCGCAAAGCAGCTAAACTTCAACTCAAGCTATTCAATTCAATGAAAGATGAAACAGCCATTTACCAGAGCATTGTTTCGGGGGGGGGGGGTTATCTCGTCCTGACTTCTGACAGGGACGTGCCATTTTACCCTAAAGATGGGTACCCATAATTCCGTAAATTCTGAAGAATTTTTAGGACCATAATTCCGCAAACCGAATAAATATCAAGGGTATAACGCCAGAAATTATGAAAAATTTCCTAAAAAGGATACCCATAATTCCGTAAAATGTCTCAAAGCTGTGAAAATGATACCCATAATTCCGTGATCGTTTGAAAAAGGCCAAAAAAATGGCACGTCCCCGTACCACAAAAAGGACTAAGATTGCATTTTAAGATTGCACAAATGAATTTTGGATTCCGAGGAAGGATTTTGCTTTTGAAACTATCTTGTCTAGAGACTTTAGTCCTCATCAATCTTATAAAGAGTTCTCCATGCAGGCTCTTCGCTATCCAGATCTTCTTTCGCCAAGTCAATTATTGTTCGACCTAGGCCATATTTGCCCCTTTTTGCTTTTTTGAGTAATGGCGTCTCAGACTTAAGCATCAGGTCTAATTTCTTTTCTCGGCAGGCTTCTAACGAATCAATACCATACCACAATGTCTCACTGAATTCCGGATTACTCGTATTTTTTACGACATCTGTCGTGAGTCGTGTACTGCGGGAGCGGTCTGGTAACAAGTAGATCCGGACGTATGGATTTGTATTGTTGTTGTCTTCCTGGATGGTACCATTATCAAAGAGACGAGCCTCAAAGATACCAATTACCAGCCTCTTTTGTGATTCGCGATAAACGATGGCAACCTTGATTTCGCCTTGCGGTGTTGTGCTTTTGAGCTCTTCTTCAGTCCCAGAAGAGCTGCTAAACAATTTCGGTTTTCTGCGCATCAGTGTTCCGAGCCTTGATCGGCTACCGTCGCTTTTCCCCGATGTCGTTCGATTCAGCGAAGAACGAGAGAAGTCTTTGCTGTCGTTGAAGACGTCGTCATCAAAGCTAATGTTAGGCGGGTTGCCGTTATGTGGGCTTCTATTCTGCGGACTGCCATTTGTCGAAGCTTTGTTTGACGGACTTCTATCGCCTGCGGAGTTGTTGCTTCCGTCCATGCTTGGTGTGGTACGTTCTCCTCCAACCGGTGCGAGGCGGATTGCTTCATCATGAGAATCTGGACTAACGACAACAAAATCGTCATCTTCATCAGATGGTTTTCGTGGCTCAGTTAGGCCCATCAACGTCAACCGTACAGTCAGTTTAGAGTTTGTGCTGCAGTCATCTAACGGAAACGACTGCTTCATGGTCATTCGATCTTCATCCAACAGTCCTTTTATCTTGCAACACTTCGAACCAAGCAACCGGTCCTTTTTGTGATCCCACAATTGGAACTTGACTTCCTGTTGTTCTGGTTCTCGTACCAGAAATCGCAACGATTGCTCCCAAACAGGATTGACTGTGTCTTGCAGTTTGTTTGTTTTCTGCACAGAGTTTCCAACGATAACTTTACAAACTGGACTGCATGCATTGGAGTTACGGCTTCTTGGCAGATTCGAGGCGGAATCAACATGGACGATCAAAGCTGCTTTTGACAATATACTCTTCTTTGTTGGTGTTGTTCCAGGTGCATTTTTGATTGTTTCTGCTGAGTTATTTAACGTCAGCCATGTCAACTGAAGGTGAATCTTGCCTGTTTTTGCATCTTCGAGTGGGAGCCATAGATCTTCGTACCCAGTCTCAAGTAATTTTGCGAGCTCCCAAGTTTTATTCCCAAGGTTTTCGTCTCTTGCTGGCAAGCGATCTCGATCAAACGCTTTGATTTCGATGTATCTATTTTTGCTTTCTTCAACGAACATTTCGAAAGTTTCATTCCAGACAGGGTTCAGAGTAGCAGGCTTGATGGTTGTGGAGAACTTCTGGGCTCCAAGAATCACCGAGACATAAGGGTCAGATGTGCCCCCACTTCCAAGGAATTTGAGATCTTTCGCTTCAAGGTCAGATCCTTCGATAACTTTGACTCGCAAGACACCATCAGGGAGACGATTCTTCAGCTCGCCTTGATTTACTTTATCTATGGTAGAGAAAGAATACTTCAAGAACTGACTTAAAGAATCCTGAATAAATGAAATTTTCACAAGAGTGAATAGGTTCTCTGCTCACTCTCTCAGGGATCATGAAGTTACTTTCACGTCCGTAAGCCTGGGCATTTCCAGAATTTGTAGCAAAACCTGGACCTCCTTCCCAGAATTTTTCTTTGAAAAGTACGTCCCATTCCCAGAATTTTTGTGCAAAAAGCCAACTAGAACTGTTGCACGTCTCCGTGTGATCGGATACTGAAGTACTCCCCCCAGGACTTGTGCTTAATGCCGATTGTAGACGTTCATCAGCTTTGGTTTTCTTGAAAATTATTCCGTTTCCTCAAACAGTTTCTTTCAGTCTTTCAGATTTGTCCTACAGTATATGTTTGAATTTACCTATATTATTCTTGCTCACAAAACGCGAGTAAAATCACAAAATTTCTTTAATCTTTCTGCTGTCAAGCAATTTTCGATTCATTCAATTGTATCATGTGCTTCTTGACTTTCACTTTTTTAAACGCCTCAACTTTTTTTGGCCCACCCGGTAGAGTACAATAGCGACAGCTGTTTTGATTGGCACTTCAGTTAAAGAGATTAGCGACTACAGACAAAGACAAAAGAAATTCTCTCAATTAATGAATCAACACAAACGCGGCCGCAAAAGTTGCCTCGAAACCAGTAGGGCAAACTCTCGCCTTGTGCAAGCGAAAGGTGGTTTTTAAGAGAACTTGTGTGCTTATAGTGAAAGAAGAAGGGTAAATCTAACGTTCTGCCTCGCGGACTTTGTTTATTTGATTCAGGAGCTGCATGGTAACTTTCTCATCTAAGCCCTAAATACCCGAGAATCACAGTGCCTGATGCGCGGCTTCTGAATCAAATAAAACAATCTGCGAGACAGAAATTTAGATCTGCCCTTCTTCTTTCATTATAAGCACATAACTTCTGTTAGAAATCACCTTTCACTTGTACAAGGCAAGACTTTGACCAATACTGGTTTCAGACCAACTTATGCGGCCGTGTTTGTTTAGATTTATTGGTTGAGATAGTTTCTTTTGTTTGCAGGTGCTAATTGCTTTGAATAGACCATTTCGACAATTAAAATCGGAGACTGGGGAGAGCGGTTTGTTCTGGTAAATGGCGGATGCAGTTCTGGTAAATGGCTGCCGCGGAGTGAGCCCGTTGAAGTGAATAAAATGTAATCATGGCAATCGCTACTGCATAAAAACGCAGCAAAGGAGCTGTGTTAGGATTTAGCCAAATAGCTGTCCATGCAAAATATAAACAAACGTGCAATTTACCTCTGTTCGCAACTGATTTCCTTTTCAGCCTTCATTTCAGTGCTGCAAACTGCAATGCTTACTTCGAGTTTAGGCCCTTTCCCCATAACTTGACGAAATACATGCTGCATTTGAAGTATTTAGAATAAGACAGCTTAGTCTGACATCGATTTTCAAGTGAATAGAATTCAACTGAAGTTTTTAGCTTCGAATATCCTCGTTGAATTCGATTAAAATTGACGCGAGGAAAATGTTCGAATATAATTCGAATTTTCTTAATCTGACGGTTGAACATAAGTCAAAACTGATATTTCAAAACTGAAATTCTAAAACAGCGCCGATGCTGTCGCGATCGTCGCCACAGTTTCCAAAACTCAATTTTTACATTATATTTACTTAAACGGCCCAACCACGCGGCAGCCATTTACCAGAACTGCATCCGCCATTTACCAGAACAAACCGCTCTCCCCAGTCTACGATTTTAATTGTCGAAATGGTCTATTGAGGTGTCAATTAAAGCAGCCTTTGCTATTGTATTACAAAATCAATCCTTATCTTCAAACATATTACCTGAAAAGGAGATAGTCATTTTATTTGGCAGCACGACAAAGCTAGCAACTGCATCATCAATCACACTTCTCAACAACGTACTCACACCAGGCGTATCTAACACGTTCAGCACGTTAGTTAAATCGAAGCGAATACGAGGCCTGTTGATGAAATACATTGTAACTCCACCAATAAGAGGCATCTGTGGCACGAGAGGAAACAGCAACACACGCAACGTCCCGTGAATCTCGAGATCTTCAACGCCGAGTTTCAGTCCTTTGGTTGCGAGTGTTATCTTCGAGTCTCCCGCGTATATGACGTCGACATCAAGCATTATTTCAGAACGTTTCAGATTATCAACGTGAACTTTAATACCCCCGATTCTCGGAGGCAGATCTCCGATTCTTATTGTGTCAAATCGTATGCCATTTAATGTCGAAGGTACTTTGTTTCTCAAAACAGGCTCAACGTTTTGACGAAGGATTCTATCCATTACTTGACCGACAAATGGCCAAACTTGATGCAGGATTTTATTCGCCCATTCTGCTCTCTCAGTGTCCGGAAAGTTCACCCATGAAGGCAAATTCCGGCAAATGGCTAAAGCAGCTTTCTCGTCCGCAATAAGCCTTGAAATCGTCCGTTCATCCTGCCTGTCCCATCTTTGCTTGAAAAATGTCGCTAAAACAACGCAGCCAATGATTATCCATGCAAAACTTAGACCACAGCATCCTGCAAACCAGACACCAAACAACAGAGCCAGCATCCATGAAAAATTCCAGAAAAGATTCATCATGCTACCAGATTTTAATGAAACCTTTACTCCTTCAGATGCCATGGCTCAGGCTTTGCTTGGAGTTGATTTTCAGTACGTTTTCCCAACTGGACTTTGAACACTTGCCACCTGTAGTAAATGACACAAAATGTCAACTTTGTAGTCAATATTTAGAAGTAAACTACGCCTACCTGCAGTTTTTGAAACTTGGATCTAAATGTTGCATTAAAGCATCTATCTTTTATGGCACAGACGTGAAATATTAATTGAAAGTACAAGGTGTCCAAAAATGACGTGCTTTCTTTGTAAGGCTACTGTGGAGGAGCTGTAGTTTTGATTGTCTACGTTTTCAATGGTTGCATAAAAGGGGCTCTAACGTAGAGTTTGAGACCTTGTTTGGGTCAATCTGACAAGTGGTTGTTGATTTATGGCAAAGAAAATGCAAAGTAAATGGATACATCATGAACAGTGCTTATTATATTCATATTCATATAAATATAAATGACCTTCTTTCTACTATACCTATTTTTCATTTCATTTTAAAATCATTTACCCAGGGTACAATTCAGTCTAAATACTGTTTTACAATTGGCCCTGCAAAAGCTACTTACAAAATTAAAAAGTTTTATACTACAAAAATTTACAATAAAAATAAGAGATGTAGAAGATTATTTTTCCTTGAGTTTGGACCTGAAGGCATTGATTGATGGAGCCATCTTTGTATCAAATCAAGACTGTTCCAGAGATTGGCCCCGCGATACGCAAAGGATTTCTGGCCATTGCCAGTTCTCAAAATGGGTATAACAAGGTCAGTTTTTGAGTTTCTCAATTCTCTTGGATGTACCCCGGATAATCTCACGAAGAGATCACTGAGATATTGAGGTGCAAGAGAGTTGAGAGATTTGTAAACCATTGAACCTGTCTCTTTATATATCAGCTTTTGTACAGATGGCCAACCAAGTCTCTGGTACCTATCCAAAACCACTAGACAACACCACAGAGACAATACGGAGGGGAGCGTCTTATAAACCAAATAATGCAGATGAGTCCTTTGACCAGTTGGTAACAAAAAAAAGAATGTTGAACCGTAAGATGCATCAAGAAACGATCAATGGAATGCTTTATTATTAGAGAAGAATTGAGAAAAGAATGCACCCGCAAGGATGCGACGTAAAAGAAAGTGAATGAGATTCGAAGGGAAGCAGGGCTGACTGGAAAACAAGGGACGATTTAGACTACGTTCACACAATGCCGGCACACTTTGACAACGGTGAAAAATGTGGCGGTAGCAAAATTAGAGCTAGCGTTCACAAAATACCGTTTTCAAAATGTGCCAGTTAGAGTTCCGTTTTCAAAATCTACCGTTTTAAATATCTGGCGGCAAAGAATGTGCCGTTTTCAGAATTTGAAATTTGTTTTAACTCACCTGGCAGGTACAACACTTAATCCTGGTAGCAAAAGAAGCTGTCAATCTCTGAAACTACTTGTGCACCTCTTGCAGGGTCGTCCTGTAGATCCAAAAAGGAGTTATTAGTGGAGCTCATTACGAAAGCTAATGTACTGAAAATCATCCATCTTCTCTGCTTCTATGAGCAAATAAGCTGACTAGCTACACAGAGAGGACAGACTTTCCCAAGCCACTGTTTGCAAATTCTGCGGCTACTGTTCGCGTTACTGTTTGTCATCTTGTTCAAGTCCCTGTTGTGATGTTAGCTTCTTTCAAGAAGAACACAGTTAACATCGGTCCTTTCAAATCTTTAATCTTTATTTCATTGTATGGCATATAGCCGAGATCCACGCGCTCTTCACGCAGCGATTTGTTATAGAAAAACGCTCTCGGTAAAACAAACGTAATGCGGTTTTAGTGAAAAGCAAATAAACTTTAATTCGAATTTGTAGAGCTTTAAGAATCTTCGCAGTTTTACACTATTTATCATACAATGGATGTGCAAAGCTCTTGGAAGATCAAGATAAAGGGATCCAAAGTAAACGAGCTCTAGTAAGATTAGGTAGCCCACGAGTTATTCAGAAAATGCAGGTGTGCTTCAAAAATGCGTCGAAATTTATCAATGAACACGATAAACACGTTAAAAGATTTAGCAAGTGCAAAGAGGCTTCTGAAAGCCTTTTCGAGATAGCTTAGAGTTCAAAATTGATTACAAAGCACGAGAATTTTAGATTCTGGACTGTTCTTGATAAGAGGAGAGATTCAAAACTGTTTGAAACGGGTCATAGCGTATACATTTTCCTATGATATGAAAAAAAGAAATTCTAAGATGCTAGCAGCAGGACGAATTTCATAAAACAAAATTCTTAGGTTTCAGAGAAGATCGATCAATTTGCCATTCAGAAGACGAGACTTCACACCTCTGAGTGCACTAAATAAATTCAAAATAAACAAAGAAGAAGAAGCACTATAGCTGGCTGCACAGAACGTGGCACAGAAGGTGTGGAAACTATTGTTGAGGCTGCCAAATCATTTGCATGGGGGGGGCGCCAGCTGCCAAAAAGTTGACTTGACAGGCGATTTTTAATTGACCAAAACATTTGTAAATGACCAGAGTCTAACACGATGCTTTGTAAATGAAAAACACCCAGCAAAGAACCACTGAACAGTTCTATAGATCAGTATATATGCTTTGTTTTTTGTTTTCAATTTGTTTTGAGTGGGCTTGTCAGGATTTCTAGCTACTGAAAGCTAATTTAGGCCCACTGTGCATGCCGCATCCAGGCACGGGACCCCTAGTTTAACGTCCCTTCCGAAGGACGGCGAGGTGAGTTGCGAGGTCAGGCCTCAGTGGTCACCCATCCGAAATCTGACCTCACTCGACCAAGCTTAACTTCAGTCACCTGACGAAGACTGTATAAGCCACTCGGCCACTCACCCCGTACCAAATTCTTACCAAATTCCTTACCAAATTCCTTCTTCTACTTCTTCAAGCGTTGCTTTACAAAACCATGGGTTCAAGCCATTCAAGCCATGGAGTGCCTCGATCAAATTTCGAAAGCAAAGTTCTTTACTGTCATTCCGGATTATCTTGGATTATCCAGATTATCTTGAAAGAAAACAACACTTTACAAATTGCAAAAACGTTGCAAAGCAACATTTTGTAAGAGAATTATTCAAAAACAAACTGCTGAACTAACATGTTTTCCCACCTGCCACTTTCTTCAAGCTTCAGATACTATGATGTAGCGTTATGCTTCGGCCAAATTTAGCAAGAGCCTTGCTATATAAGTAACGCAGAGTCCCTAGTAAATGACATTTTGCAAATAGCAAAACGTTGAAAAACAAAGTTTTGTAAGAGAATCATTCGGCTTGATAAAGAACTGCTCAACTAATTTGCTTTCCTATGCTCTTCCTTCAATCTTTAAACGACCGTGGATTGTTATTATGCTTTGATTAAATTTAAAAACAGCCTTATTCTGATCAGACACAATCTCTTGAAAGTAAACAACTTCTCCTAAACAGCAAAACATTGAGAGTGATAGAGGGTATTTCGTGAAACGAGATCTGCTGTATTTCTAGGCCATACTTTCTTCTCGTGAAACGTGAAAAGCCAGTATTCATTTTGGTAAAACGTGAAAGTGCTTTATTTCTTTAATGTGAAATTCAACATTTTATTTCCGCCATTCGTGATTCGGACCCCACACCGTTCCCATTTACCATCCTTGACATTGCTAAACAAAATTTATAAAAGAATCTGTTAAAGCAAAGCTGTTAAACTGATATGCTTTCCTACTCGCATCGTCTTCCAAGTTTCAGATGACTTCGATTAAACCTAGCAAGCGCTTTTTCTCATTACGTGCAATCTCTGAAAAGTAAACAACTTTTCCAGACAGCAAAACAACATTTTATAAGAGAATAGCTTCACAACAAATCTGTTAAGCTGATGTGCTTACCAACTCACCTCCTTCTTCACGCTTGAATGACAATGGAAAGTTACAGTACAGCTTGCAATAATTCTTTGTGCATTATCAGCATATTGCATACAACTACCCTCTTGTCTTTGCTGCTTCAAAGATACCTGGTCAACCGCAAAGAAAGGACTCTTAAAACATTGCGACAACAAACCCCAAATTATATCTCGATTGATCAATCGTAAAGCTTTAACGGGTACAACTCATAAACATCATCAACTGGTGCCATGATTATATGCACAGCACAGGCCAATTTATTGACAAAATATTCATTATTCATGGCCATAATAACTTCTTTGGTCTGGAAATCCTCTTTGTCCAGCCTGTTGCTACCCAACTTTTGTGATGTAAACAACACTGCACGACCTGTTGATCTAGCCTCTCTTCAAGTATAACCGTTCTTTCATCAGTTTGCGTTTCTTTCACGGCATTTCATTCCAACGTATTTGGATTAACTTTTCCAATTATTCACTCAACTGATGTCATATTTGATCTTTCTCTTATTGCAAATAAATTTTTTGATATTATCAAAAGATCTGCAAATTGACTTTCGCATGTTCTGAATGTTCAACGGACACGGATTCGTTGTGAGCCAGGAGCAGCCTCGTTTTTCGGCGATGCTATTTGATTTCTCTTCTCGCAATTCTCGCGCCAAAAACAAGCCACCATTTGGAGCGTGGAAAAGGAGGAAGAAGGGCAAGAAGAAACGAAAAGAAATAAGAAAGACAACTCTTCGAAGAATTGAAGAACGCAACATGAACAAAAACAGCTCCATTTTAATCACCTGAGAGGTAACGTATGATGCCCTTGCCCTTTTAGGCTACAATTTTCTAGGCTAGGCCCACCAAAACAGGGAAATTATTAGCAGGGAAATTAGGCCTAATAGGCCGTGGCCTTTCTCGTTGCTCCAAGTCCAACATGAGTAATAACTTTGACCAGTTTTGACAAAATGAGGCTCAGATTCATACTGGTTTCCAGATTATATGGACACCAACCAATTTCACACTGATCAGGCAGCCAAAAATGAAACATTCAGTATAGCACAAACTAGATGATGAGATGGAATTTTTTTGCATTTGCTTGCACATCTAGAGGGTGGCTGCTGATTGGGGGGGGGGGGCTTTTGTTAAAAACAGTAGGGAACAATGCTTCTAATTACTTCTTGTGACATAGCACCATTGTTTTTGTAGTTATCGGAGAGGGAGCTTGACATTTAAATATTCTTGAGCTTTATTTGTTCAAAGCAAGTGAATCAATCCTCGCCAATTTTAAATCTCATTGCATTTGTTGCCAGCTTGTCAATCACATCAATAAAACCTGTTTTTGGTTATGAAGTTGACTGAAGTGAGCGTCCTAAATCTATTTGCCAATTTCACCTGTCATTTTTTAGATAGGGGTTGCCTTTTTCTTGATTAGCCTGGCTACTGAGAGAGGTCAACCTCAAAGAATTCCCCTGCATACTGTACAACTCCCTTCAATGGTATTAGCCAATACATATACACAGTTTTGGGTCTGGGGGGAGGGAATCAGTTTTCTTTGGTTGGCGTTGGTGGTGGCTGGTTGCTTTGGGTTTTGGTCTGGATTGGTGGCAGCTGGTGTTGTTGTCTTGCAGAATCTGTCCTTGTTTAATTTATATTTTTTGTTATTTTTTAATTACTCAGATTTGTTGGTGATGTTTCTTTTGCGTCACTTTATCAATTATTTTCAATATTATATGTAGGAGAATTTCAAATTGAAGAGAACTGAAACTGAAACTTGGCAGGGATCTCAATGTCGTCTGCATCTTTTGTGTGCAATCCTAGCATATGATAGAAATGACAAGGAAATTTTGACCAAAATGCTTTGTGGCATGCATATTGCAACAAATGCCACAACTATTATGTTTTTTTGCAGCGTATTGTGTATATGCAAAGAACCTTCAATCGGAAAATTCACATGTAGCAACAGATCAGCCCTATTATGTTAGGGACCAATTTGCTCCCCTAGTAGAGTTTCTATTAACTCTGACAGGAGAAAGATTATGGCCATGAAACTGCTGACATTTTGCTGCTTCCAATTGTACAAGTTTTCATGAAGTTTCATTGAAAATATCTCAACAATCCACCTTTTCAAGGTAAGAGATGTGAAAGCGAAAGTCTTTTGTTGTTAAAGATTTTGCATTTTTGAGTCTAAAATCTTGTTCTGCGTACAAACTTTAGTATGGCAGCAGATTTTCACTTTCATATCTGTCTTCGTTTGGAAGTTATGGCGATTTAAAGAATTTGAATTCATAAGAGCTTTGACCGTGAAATCAGATGTTTGGACAAATTTTTGTCCAAACTTTGATTTCACGGTCAAAGCCCTTATGAGTTCAAATTATTCATAATGCCATTAATTTCGAAACAAAGACAGATATAAAAGGGAAAATTCACCTCTACACTAACCTTTGTATGTAGAACAGAAATTTTGACTCACAGATACAATATCTCTAACAACAAAAGACTTCCGCTTTCGCGCCTCTAACCTTGAAAAGGTGGATTGAGGGGAGGGAGATGATTTTCCAGGGCTGATCCTGACAGATCACAACTTCTCAAATTTCAATTTTTGTGAAAAAAGTAGCAAAATTGCAATGTCTGCGAATTTCTTTGGCAGAGTAGTTTGATGCATTCTATTACAATTATATCATGTTTGGATGGAAATTGTGCTCCATTTTGTCATGGTTTTCCTCATTTTGGCTTATTTTGCTGCTTTTCTTGACCACACAAAAAAAGGAATGCTGATGTAAGCAAAAATGATAGCTAATTTTCATATTCCATGAAGTAAATGCCTGAGGTTATTAGCTCACTAAATTTGGTTGCTCTACCCATTACTATTCAAGAGTTAAGTAGGGGTCTGTTAGACCCAAACCACAATAGGACATGTATGATGATGATGATGATGATGATGATGATGATGATGATGATGATGATGATGATGATGATGATGATGATGATGATGATGATGATGATGATCATGATGGTGATGATCATGATGATGATAATCCTTGGTGAGTGTCTTTCATGTGTTGTCATTAAGAGAAGGGCAGGCAAGCTTGACTGACAGGATTATTTTGTAAGCGAAGGTTTGTGGCGATTCAGCTGACTTTTGACTGTGATTGTTTACCTCAACCTTTGCAGCTTTCTTTGTATCCAAATTTCAAATCTTTCAGCAGTTCTGACTTTGATTTTTTGTCATTTTTTGTGTCAGTCCCCCTTACTCCCACTTCTTTGGGGCCCTCACTTGCAACAACAAAGTGTCAATTTCGTGGGGATGGTACCTAAGTTGGACATTTCCACTTGATTGTTCTTCTGTTGAAATTTATCTAATATCAAAAATGATGCCCCAAAAGATAATTATACCAATTTTCATCCAGCGTCCCAAAATGTTTTTTGGCAGGGGGTGGGGCTGGCTCGGCCCATGGTTTTAGCTAGAATTGTTGATCCCATAAATGAAGGTTAAGTGGATAGAAGGATAACTAAATGAAACAGAGATATACAAGGAGAATTACAAAAAAATTTATATTTGATTTAAGAAATAGAGAAAATAATTGTTGAACGAATCAGAGAAAATAAAACAGAGAGGGGAAAATAAAAAGAGACAAGAGAGAGGTAAAACCAAGGAAAAAAGATGAATCAATGGAAGACAACAAAAGAACTCAAAACAGAGAGAAGAGGCAACGAAAAGAAGAAAAAGGCTGGTAAGGCGCAGTGTCGTGGTACAGACTCATTTCAAGAAAATATGAAAGAATAGAGCTAGACAGGCTTGATTCAACATCAAACTAGCCAATGACAACCACGGCAGTGTGCCTTTAAAGTCTGGGTCATCAGGAGGTTGGGCATGTGGACAATTTGGTGGTTTGCAAGATCTGCTTAAAGGTGTGCAGTATATGGAAGTCGTACGGTAGATATGTGCTAGGTGACTGGCGGTAGACCTCTCATGTGCCCTTTTGAATATTTTTATTTTCAAAATTCTGGATACAGTTTCGCGTGATCTGTTTATGCGATTACGGCGATTGGATTATCGCAACGTGGTCGTTTTTCGTCGGAATTAAGTTCTTTTGCGTTATCAGTGATTTAGAATTATTTTTTCAAAGATGCACCGTGAAAGTTAATTGAGTTACAGACAACGCCGCTTACTCCTGGGTCAAGTAATTACGTCTGCAGATTCTTTCAGGTTGGCCAAAATATTCGGCTCACAAGTTTGTTTGTTGCGAAGATCGTTGCTTACCTTTTGTGCTTTCTTCTTTAAACTGATTTGAAACTTTTGAATTGAACAGCCATTCCTTCTCATTTTATGGCCCAAACACTGCTGTAGAGGGTTTTCATATCAAGGACTTTAGTTTATAAACGAATAGACTTAAAGTTGAGTGCTCGCAAAGTTTTAAAAGTGGCAACTTGAACAAAATTCTAAGTAGATTGATTCAGAACTTTGCAATCCCGTTTCTTTCAAAGATGCACCGTGAGAAATAACAGACAACACCGTTTACTCTATGGTAAAATTTACTCTTCCGAGTTCTCCTTCATGCGTCGGCCAAATACGTTTTTAGATTCCGCCTACAAATCTGTTTTTTATACGATGATAGCCTTATTTTCTCGGTTCTCTCAATTCTTTTTTGGAGAGGGATTATATTCTGCAAGTTGTCAGCTGCGAGTTGTCAGCTGCGAGTTGTCAGTTGCGAGTTGGTTTTTTCTCATATTTTGCGAGTTGCGAGCTGCGGTTGGAAGTTGGTTTTCCATCATATCAATTCATTCTATACTTTCGTTCTAATTCTAGGTTCTAGCCAAAGTTTCTTCTGAGCTTTTTGAAGATATATTCATAATACTTTTGTCCGTTCAAGGTGCCTTCAAAGTACTTAGCAAGATTTCTCTCAAACGGTGAAATCTTATTTATAGTCGTTGATCGAATCATAGCACCAACACCAAAACCTCTTTCCTTGAGTGTGACTTGAGCAAAGCCTTGAAAGGGAAATCGGTCGACGCAAACTTTGAAATTACTTTAGCAACGGGCAATACCGTAGAAGAAGCATTCAACTCAAATCTTAGCCCCAAAATACAATCCTTCAAAGGCAGTAGAAATCCATCGAAGAAATTCATAAGAAACTTTGGCTAGGATCAAAAATTGGAACAAAAGAATAGACTGAATTGATATGATGGAAAACCAACTCGCAACTCGCAACTCGCAACTCGCACAATAAAGGTAAAAACCAACTCGCAACTGACAACTCGCAACTGACAACTCGCAACTCGCGAATTATCATATCTCTTTTTTGGAGAGCTTGATGAAGAACATTTATAGCGCTTCCATACTTTGCGTAGTGTTTCAGCGAGCCAGGTGTGTTAAAAAAGTTGCTGATTTTCGCTCGTGCTCACACAATAGACCTTTTAGCTATTCTGAAAACAATCAAAATCGAATGATACTTTGCTGCATTTTGTAGAATTTGCGAATGTCCACAATAGTGATAGAGGCTCTAACGCCACTCGATCGAACCTTTCGTATAAAAATGTATAAAAAACAACGCTCTATCCAGGCTCTTTTGTAGGATAGCTAAAAGGTCTATTTCTGCTACGCTAATTCTGTCGTATTTCTTACTATCATTCGGAATTCTGAGATATCTTTAACGACCTTTGCAAAGTAGTTTATTTTCGTCGCCGCTCGTCAATGACCTGTAGTTATAAAACACTTTAACACTATTAGTTATGCTGATGGGCGAGCACCCATTTGGCTCCACGCGGGTTTACACGCACTGCTAAACAATCTGTCATGTTGTATTCCTGCTCAAAAACTTTTACCGTAAATGACTGCTTTCAAGTTTTATCGGCCTAAAATGAACGAAGATACCGCTGGCGTCGAAAAACTACGAAAATGACGAAGTATCGAGCGAAAAGTGTGTTGTTATTGTTGTTTCTCGTTGTTTTGATTACAGATGGATTGGCGCCGACCAAAGGGAAAGATGAACATGTGCAAAAGAAGGAAGGCGAAGCGAGCAAAGTGAAGAGCAAAAGCAACAAAGCAGGTACATTGAAGTCATTCAATGACCATTTTTAAAATTGGAAACTGTGTTGTTGTATTTTCTCTTTGTTGTATTTATCACAATCGAGAGAGCTTTGTTGTTTTAATGAGCAAACATCTTGTTTGTTGTCATTCACGGACATGATATCTAAACCTGATATCTAATTTGAGACAGCATGCTGTATTCTTTGCTTGGGTTTTGTGTCCCCTTATTTCTTTTGATCAAGTTTGCACCCAGTGGCGTAAGTGGAGTAACTAGTAAATTTGTAATGCAGATTTTCTTGGAATGTGAAGATAACTTCTGGAAAGGAGATACGACTTTGATTAAGCACCGTCCCAGATATTTTTTCTCGCTTCGATTTCCAAAAAAAATCGTCATTGTTTCGCATAATTTTTCTTTTTTCTTGTTGTGTGTTAATTCTCTTAGCTATGCATTTAGCTTAGGTTATCAGTGATTGATTGCTTGTTTTTGGAAATTCTTCAGTTGCCTTTTCCTTCGTTATGTTCATGTTTATCAAATGGGAATTGTCTTGCTGTATAAGAATCTAAAAATCCATCATAAGAATGCGAGAATCTATAGAATGACTGACTTAAAGGGCTTGCCTCCCTTCCAAGTCACACAAGGGCGTGCTTCTCTAACGGCAACCCAGAAGATTTGCTAGTAATATTTTGATTGGAAGCCTTGTTTGCAACAGTAAAGTCAGGTTACCCTTGGGAATAACGGTTTCGCCTCGAATCAAAACGTACTTTATGTAAATGCCTATTGGCTGCTTGAAAGGGACTGTTGTCATAATGAAGCGCATTTTCTCTAAATTATTATTGTTTTTTTTACTTGAGTAAGAAGTCAGTGTTTCTCTTTTCCTTTTGCTTGGTGTTATTGTATTTTCGATCTCTTTCAAGCTAATGAAGTACTTTCAAGCATCGTTTAGATAAAGTCACAAGGTCATCTATTAGAGTCTGCGATTTTCTTCCTATTTTTGAGACAAAGTTTTTAACTAGCCTGCTAGTAGACTCAATGCTCAACAGGAGAATGGACCTACAAGATAAAAAGATCAAACTATTTTATTAAAATAATAATCATTATTTTTGCAAGCACCTCTAAGGGACCATTATGGAAATAAGGTCAACTCGATCTTTTAATGCTATTCCTGCCACTTAAATTAAGGGTGTTTTTAACTTTTAGTTAAGGGACCTTTATGGAAACAAGGTCACGCTGACCTTTTAATGCTAACCCTGCCATTTTAACCAGGGATGTTTTTAGATTAGATGTTTTTAACCCTTGTTTTTACTTGATAGCATGCGCCTGTAATTAGAATTCTTTCTTTTGATAAACTTTTTTTATTTTGATGATATTAACTTACGGTTAAGAGATACGTACATAATTGTATTTATCAAAGTTGCTATGTAATTTGTATTGTAAATATCTTATTTATTTATTTATTTATTTATTTATTTATCTTCATTTCTTTTTTGACCATCGTAAAATTATTTTACGTAGCAAACTTTTACTTGCTTACTAACTTTTTCAAGTGGTTTGAAACTAGATGTTGAGTTGTAGCGTTTTTCATTGTATTCATCACATGGAAAGTGCTTTTGTTAAAATCACTGAAATGAATTTTTACCAAAAATGATTATTCAATGACTACAATAACTAAAATGAATTTCAGACTTACGTAGAAACTCTAAGCGAAAATTCATACCAGATTTTATCTTCCGTTTCTTTAAACTAAAACCATTCACTTCATGACTATAACTTGTAACTCTCGAATGCCATTTTAAGCATCATTACCTTACAAAGTAACTATTGATGTTAGAGAAGATTCAATAGAAGGAAACAGGTGTTGGCAAGAAGAGGCAAGATAGTTCTCCTTGCCTTTATCCTCTGGTTCTGTAACAGGCAGGAAGCTAGATATGTTCAACCTTTCGACGTGGTCTTCTAATGTTTGTCATAAATTGATATTCTCCAACTGTTAGCATCCCCTTCTGTACTTTAACAGCCATCTCTTTTCTCAATTTAAGGCAAAATAACTTGGCTAGATGACACTCACAAGATATTTCGAGATAAAGATGGCGATATCGTCGCATCTATTCATGATGTACGCAAAACGAAGAAAGATTATCGTGCTTCGAAAAGAGATAAAAATCCAGTGAAATACAACAGGAAGCATCATGGTAAGTTGTTTCCTCGCAAATTGAAAAGTCCTTTGTTATAAGCTATTATCTGAGTTGTGACGTAGTGAGCAGGCATTGCCTAATAATGATGCCCTATCATTACGTCACATTTGAGCGTTTTCAATCAATCAGCTTGCATAACAGAGTTGCTGCCCTGACGAAAGGGTAATAAAGATGTATACACTCTTTGAAATATCGTAGTCCAAGCAATAAAAGAACGATTTGAAAAGTCACAACTCCGTTGCCCTAACTCAGGACTGAACTTAATTTTGAGAATTCCTTCATAATTCAAAATAAAATAAGCCATTTTAATTGTTTTTCGGCTTTTCAAGAGATAGGACTCTCGGCTAATCCCTAATTTCGGAATGACACAATAGACCTAAAAATTTCCAAGTATCTTGAAACTTAGGGCCTGTTTACATAGGAGTTTTCAGCCCGGGCTGAAATTTCAGCCCGTTTACCCGAGGTTAAACTTTATCCCTCCTTTACGGTTAAAAGCTTGTAAATTTCACTTTGCCATTACATGGTAAAACGTTAATCCCTTAATTAATATGCTAATCCCCATTGTTTCACTTGACACACACCCATGTAATGGCAAATATTTTTCAGCCTGGGCTGAAAAGTTAATGACGCATGCGCCTTTGTCTACTTTTGGCACCAGACAGACTTTCAGCCCGAGCTGAAATTCTCCATGTAATGGCAAAATATTTTCACCTCGGCTAGCAGGGCTGGAGTATCAGCCCGGGCTGAAAACTCCCATGTAAACAGGCCCTTTAAAGTGAATAACCTGAGTTGAAAGATGAGATCGCATAAGTTTATAAGTAGTCCATTGTATTTGGTAATCCAGCTCGTGGTCAAAGAAAGCAAGTCCAACGAAAACAATGCAGGTATTAGGCATCTCCGAGTCCTATTTTTGAACAGACGCGATATATCTCAGGTCAGTCACTTTAAATTGAAGCCTCACTTCGATGATGAATTTAGAATTTTGCAATTTAGCTGCATAGGCAATCCTGTACGATTTTTCAGGCAATGGATGCATTTTGCTGACCCACCCGTTATAAAGCTTGGGATAGAATTTTTGTCGGGATCATCAAATGTTGCCTGAGTGGATAGGAGTTCCAAAAGAGCTGTCGTGTTCCCAACACGTTAATCGTATTGTAACAAACCTAGCACAGTGGTCACTCGCTCATGTCTCTGGAAGTTCTTAACTAAACTTTGATATGTCCATCAGGCGGACTTTACATCAAAATAATCCAATATGCGAAAAATCTCAACAACATGCAACGGCTTGAAAAGTAGCACTGAATCTAACTTTTCTTCTCGTATTTAGAATAGGAGAACATGGAAAATTATTTTATGAAGTAGCATGAATTGTTTCAATCTAATGCCAACAGGTAAAATAAACTGGCTTGATGAAGGCCATAAAATATTCCGTGACCATGATGGTGATATTGTCACTTCTATCCACCATCAAAGAAGTGCAAAGAAGGACTCGCACTATTCCAAGAGAGATAAAAGGCCAGCAAAGATTGGAAAAGGTAATGATGTTTGCTTTAAATTGTTTTGATCCCTCCATGCAAATATTTTAGGAACAAGTTGGCAGGATTGGGTTCTCATTTATTCACCTAGCCGTACCGTAAGGTTTTGTCGACTGCAGCGAATTACCTGATATGAATGTAGGCTTATGACGATCAGTCCCTTGTATCCCTGCGGTGATCCTTGCTCAAGAGGGACGCATAATGAAACAGTGCAAAATTTGGCCCTATTTTCTTTAATCATCAATGGAATTATGATGGAATCACGGCTTCGAGTCTCAATCCCGTGGGAGTGTTTTCAATTCTTCAATCGAATCGAAAATTCTATCACATTTACACCGTAACAATAGTATTTCACAAATCTTGCAATCTGATTGGTACTGTAGGAATTGCGAAGTTTGGACCTAAATAGGGCCAGGTTTTTCAGAGTAATGTTAAGAGTCTCTGTTGACTGAAGCGCCATCATCAAATCAAAGAGCACAGGGAAACAAGAGACTCGTCGTCATCAGTCTAATATGAGGGATGATGTTTGTGGATTCACTAATAGACTGATTTGGTAATCTTGACGTGTGCAGTGACAAAGCAAAGCTAGAGAAACAATGGATTATGTCACTTATTCCTTTTCCTATTCATACAGCACACTATTTAGGTGAGGCCGTTTCACTTGAACATAAATGCCCGTTGTTAGAAGATTGATATACATCTACGAATATGATATGCTGTTTCATACTTACGCGTCCAATAGAGTTTTGTGACAAGGTTTTTGCGAGAGGTATCACGTTATATTTTAGTACTTTTTGTGACATCGAGTTTTTTGGAAGCCCTTCTTGGTACCTCTTTGCTCTTGATTTAAAATTGCTATATTTTCTGGCACATTTATAAAAAGAGAACGTTTTAAAGTCCCATCTCCTTTATGTCAAGTAGAACCATGTTTGCACTTCTCTTGTTTGCATATTCTTAACAAAATCAAGCAGATTTCGCCTCAAACTAACTGATGTTTATTTACTGATAGGTAAAGGAAAATGGCTCGATTCTCAGCATAAGATTTTCCAAGACTCTGATGGTGACATCATCGCCTCTCTTCACCATCAACGTGCCACGAAGAAAGATCATAGTGGTGCCAAAAAGGACCAGAGGCCAAACAAAGGTCATTCAGGTACCTTGTTTGCTTGTTATTCGTATATTCATTCTATGGACATTTATTTCGTCTGTGCAACAAGTGCATTTGCCATTCAATGCCCTATTCACACTGCAAGTTAAGCCAGCTTCAAGTAAACCAGGTTTTCGAATAGGACCTTCTGATTGGTCAATCCAATAAATCCCGTCATTTGATTGTTTGATTGGTTGAAATTTAAACTAGTTTAGATAAAACTGGTTTGATTGTGTCAATGTGAATGCAGTACAAGGGTGTGGTCATCTTCCGTGGTTCACTTTGTTCACATTTGTGGCCTGATGAGTCGGACGTAGAAATCTCAGTTTTGTTGTGGCTTTCACATTGCATATAAGCGTGTGAATAGAAAGCAGATGATAATATCGTTACTAAATCTGCCTGTGCCCTGTGCTAGATGTGTTAGAGCTTAATGAATTGATTCAAGCATTTTTCAAATTTTAGGCAAAATTAATTGGCTTGATAAAGCGCCCAAAATTTTCCAAGATCAGCAATATGATATTGTATCATCACATCATCTCAGCAGAGGTACAAAGAAAGATCATAATGACAGACCAGGTAATTACTCACATCATTTTGTTTACCATCTCCGCTTTACGCTGTGTTTTCTCATCCTTGATAACTTTGCAAGGCTTTAATTAGAGTTTGAGACCAGACTCACGATGTAGTTCCAGTTATCGCAACAATAACAACAATGACAACGACAAAAACATTTTTTTCTCAAACTTTTTTGACGACATTTTCTCCTCATTTACCTACAAATTGTTTTTCTTTATTTACAGAAGAGCCCAAAGATTTGAAAGCGGAAAAAAGAAATGAAATCAACCATGAAGGTATGCAATTTTGAAAAACAGACTTGCAATTTTTTCTCATTCAATAACGGACTGTAAATGGACTGCTAGGAAATGAAACTGACTGAACATTTGCAGGCTAAGACTGAGATTGAGTCTGTATTTGAAGTTAAGATGGTGCTGAGTAATGCGTAGACCAACTGCTTTCATATGCAGATCTGGAAGAAATAAAAGACTTGCATCTTTTCATGCCTGTTCATCTTACAGTTGACTTCGTTTAGAACTAGCCTTGTTACTTCCGTTCTCACAACTAGGACGATGAGAGAATCTGAATGCTACTCTAACCTCATTTACAACATCCACTGTCGTTTATCGAAATTCTGGTCACGACTTTCTATGAGAATATTTCTGAAGCCATGGACACAAAATTTCTGTTCAGACGAGTTGATACTGTTTTAACGGCGTTCTTCCGTAAATAGCTTGAATTTCAAAATGAGCCACTGGCATCAAAGTTGCACCTTTAGCTCAATTTCCCAGCAGAAAGAAGGTTTGCCTTAAAGAGGCTTACATGGAGAACCCTTAGAGCCCCACCGAGTGCAAGTTTTTATTTGTAGGTCTTGCAAGCCAAGCACAGGCTGATAACAAAAGTAACTGATAATTCTTGTCTGAAAATAACTTTAAACGGCAAAGAAAACAAACGAGCTAAAAAGGTCTTGTTTGTCTATCATTTCTAACTTGCTAATATATACTAGATCAAAATTGTTATATTTTCATTTGGATGCTACCTGAAACCAAAAATTAAAGTACGAGTTTGCTTAAGAATAATGATACTGCCCTAAAGTGACTATTTAAAAGTAACAATTTTAAAGATAATATGAATACTTTAAATTACCAGAGAAACAAATAACATGTTTTAATTGTAATCTTGGAATCCAATGCTTAAACACTTAACCTTTGCTTTGACGACTTTGGTTATGTCTTATAACAAAGGTGGGTGAGTCAGATAAACTGTTTGGACGTTTGCAAGCTTGCGTTTCTCAAACCATTTGTGTGGTTCCTATCAACTGGTAATATCCATAGATCAGAAAATTTGATTGGTCAAAATCGTTTGAATCATTCTCAAACCTGGGGGGGGGGGAGGTTACTTGACTAGAGAAATGACGGGGGTGGTTGGCTCAACCTTGGTACATAAAACATGCCCCACAAGTATGCCCTGCCGCATAAAGATTTGCCAAAAGTATACTTGATCAATTGTTCCAAGAGACCTTCTAAAACATTCCTTTCTATGTTTACCCTGATCGCATAATTTCTTTTCAATTATGATACCCTATTGCATAATTTATTTCTGAGGAAGTCACCCTGTCGCATAATTTACCACAAAAGGACAACCTATTGAGCGGCACATCCTGTGTGGTCAAGTATGCTAGTGCCCCCCGGGTTTCTTAAGTTACATATGATGTTATGAATATATCTAATCTCAAAATTCTCCAAAGCAGTCTTAAATCTTTGATTAAATTGTCTCACAATGTGGCCTCGTGATGAGAGGAAACAGACGAAAAAGGTGAATGACAGTCCAAAGTGTACCTAGTTTCAGTTCAGTTTCTTATAATTTTAAAATTCCACTAGACGCAATGCAAAGTGACAAAGGTAAATACAAATAGATATAACATGGGGGACTAATTAACTAATACAAGACAGATACTACAGAAGAAATCTTAAAGAAAAAATATACAAAAGGTCCTGCAAGATGGTTTGAAAGCTACAGGCTTGCAAACGACGAAGCAGTTTTATATGACTTACCCGGTTACTATCATTAAAATCTTTATGCATAATTAAGGATGTCCGTAAGAGACGGAAAATCTCTGGGAAATTTTGATATTAAAGCTGGGTTAAAGAAATTTGATTGAACGAAGAACATTGAATTCATTTGTTCTAGGCAAGGAAAAAGATCATTTGCAAAAGCCGAATGTTGTTCTTACGCCAGAAGAGGCCCATCGATTTCTCGGACAAAAGGATCCCAACGAAAATTCAGAAATTGAACTTTTGAACCTCGTTCCCAAAAAGAAACCATTTTGGAGATCCTCGGATCCAACTGATGAAAGTTATGTTGCTATGGCAGCAATGAAAGAGGGCAGGACGGATGTTCGTAATGAAGAGACCTCACATGTCTTAGGACCGGCCAAGCCACTATTTGCAACTGGGGGTGGACTTTCATTCAGGGACCCCGTGACTTATAAGCCTTTGATACCAAATAAAGATGAGCATGAACTGGGTGAATCTCGTTCTGAGGAGGGTGAGAAAGAGGCTAAAGAAAAAGGGAAGGATGAGAAGTTGAAGGGTGAAGACGAGAAAGGCTCGAAGGGTGAAATGAATAAAGAGAGCAAAGAAAGCAAGGGTGATGAGACGGATAAAGAGAAAGTGAAGGAAAAGGAGAAGGAGGCAGAGAAGGAGAAATTGAAAGAGAAGGAAAAGGAAATTGAAAAGGAGCTTGAGGAGGAAAAGATTAAAGTCATGGAGGAGAAAATTAAACAGGAGCAGTTAGAAGAGGAGAAGAAAAAGATAGAAGAACTCGCAAAACAACAATCAGGCTCCCAAGGGAATGCTCCACCGGGTGGTCAAGATAAAAATGTTAATTTAAACATTTATCAACCCTCTCTTGGGAATACAGGAGTTTCTGATGTTAAAAATGAAAATGGGACCACTGCGAAGCAAGCATCGTCAGCTCCTGTTTTGAGTATTCCTAACATCGTCCAGCCTGGCCAGATTCCGTCCTCGTTGTCAAATTTGTACGGTAATAACATGAATAAGAATATGGCGCCATCTGGAACTGAGATCAACATGCACTTGAGGCCAGGTGCGCAACAAGTCAATCAGAATATCCACGAGGGTCAGGGTTCGAAGCCAAAGATCAAAATCAACCTTCATATAAACGAAGGTGATGAAAGTGACAACAACGGTCAATATCTGTTTCAGAAATTCGAGGCAAGGCTTCCAATGGAACAGTCTAGAAGTCCAGCCACTCTTTCATATTATAACCAAAAGCGAGAGCCCATTTCTCCTTCCCCGTTGATAGGTGCACCAAATATGGTAAACCTGCCAGCGTCATACAAAGACAACAGCTTCAAACAGGCACTAGAAAGGTTTGCAACCGGTTTCAACATCAAGCCACCGGAGGCAGCTGCAGATCGAAGCCAACAGCCGATTAACAATGAGAGTGCAAACAATGCCTTTTATAATACGCAGTCTTTTGACCAATCAAATGCTAATACACATAATAATCAGCAATCTAATAAAAATGCTGCTGTCATTGAAAACAATCCAGCTGCGACTGAAAACAATGCCCCTGTCACTGAGAGCAATGACCAAAGATCTCTGACAAACAATAGCAACGGTATGATTAATCATTGGTCTGCGAATGAAACATTTAACGATCAGAATAGTATTAATAACAATGAACAGAACAATATGTGGCAACAATCACCGAATGCTAACAATGAACAGAGTAACAATCAGAACAATTTCTTTTCTTCTAACAATAACATTGAAACAATGCAAAATAACAACCAACCAAACCCAGCTTCAAGCAGATCATCTGTTCTGAACACTTATCGGTCGCCATTTCTGAACAACTATTGGCAAGGTATGCAACGTTACGGACCAAATTTCCCGTACGGTCCAGGAATGACTACAGGCAACAGAATGAGTGCTTTAGGGGGTATGGGCAGTGCATGGATGATGCCTAATTTATTGCAGGCTCCAAATATCCTGTCCTCAAAAAGAGGAAATTTTGAGGGGGCGATGAATGGACAAAACAATTATAACAACGCTGGATCATCTTACAATGATATGGGCTTGAACGTCAATACCTTTGGTTCAAATCCTTACAGAAGTTATAACGAATACCAAGGCTTTGTTGATCAGTACACTCCAAAGCAAGTATCTAACTACGCTTTCGCTGAGCAGTACGCCCCGAAGAGGGTTCCTGATTTCGTTGACCAATACACCCAACCAGCTTCCTTTATCGCCAGTCCCAAATTTAACTATCCTTATGAAACTGTTCGACAGATACCAAAGGATCCTTTAGTCCAACAACGACAAGAAATGCCCACTGCCCGGCCTCAGTACATCGAAACGACGCAGATGGTCAACCTTGCACAAGGCCCGCACCGTGAACCCCCTCAAGAATTCAACTTCCCTGGATTCAAGTTGATTTCTCAAACGTACACAGATTACAATGAAAATTGTGATTGTAATTTTGATAGAAGCTGTCCATGTCCTCCACAAAATGCGCCTACACAACGAGCGACACTGCCACCTTCACAAGCTGCACCGCCACCACAAGCAGCACCTCCACCGCGTGTTGTTTATGTTAAACGCAAGCCACCACCGCCACCACCACCCCCTAAAAAGATCATAAAGATAATTCGAAGGCCACCACCTGCACGTCCACCGCCAGCTGCAGCTCCGCCAGCGCCACAACCCTTACCTCCACCAGCCCAGGCACCTCCACCACCACCACCAGGGCCATGTCAATCATGTCAACCACCACCACCTCCACCACCTCCACCACCACCACCTCCAGGTCCATGTCAGTCATGCCAGCCACCACCACCACCTCCACCACAACCTCCTCCGCCACCCCCACCACCACCACCACCACCACCTCCACCACCACCATCACCTCCACCTCCACCTCCACCACCACCACCACTGTCACCACCACCACCGCCACCACCACCTCCACCACCACCATGTGGAGGAGCATGCCCACCGCCACAACAACCAGCCCCTAACCCCTGCCCTTCTGGCGCGTGCAGCAAACCTGCTTCATTCACCCAGCAAACAGGATTCTTGCCAGCTCCCCTCGAAACCTACGGCCCTCAAGCCTTAAATCCCCACAGAATTGCAGCCTACAGCCCTGCTATCGGTAAAGTCCCTCAAAGGCAACAGAAATTTCCAGTGCCATCCAATGAATTCCTTGGTAAGATATCCAACCAGCAGTTAGGCTCATTAAATGCGTTAGCATCTAAACTGAGTGGTGACGCCAACCTAGGAAATGATCTAGAGAAGCTCAAAGACAAACTATCAGATGTAGTAGCAGAAGCAATCGTTCGATATAAAAGTACAGGAAAAGGTGTCATTCCTTATTCTAAAACTCTTCTCCGAAATACTGATAGTCTTTATTATAAAGATAACCCTAAAGTTGGATTCCAACGGCAAGGACTTGCTAAGGGCAAGCAACAATATTCTGTGTATAATGCTAAAGCTTTCGGAAGCCCGCAGCAGGAAATCGAGCCAGCTTTTAGTCATGAGGAAGAAAAGGGAAGTCCTCAGCAACAAATTAACCTTGGTTTGAATGACGAGAAAGAACATGAAAAGATTCGGCTGGACGCTCTCGTGCAACCGTTGAAATCCAAGTATGTTTTCAGGCCGAGACCAGTTATCAGCATGAATCGTATTAACCGGAACAAAGGCGGTAAACAAGGTCCGAGAGTGCGCCCGGCCGAGAATTTAGGAGTGAAACTACAAGGTAAAATAAAAGCGAGTCATAATCTGTATCCAAATGGGAAGGTTTCAAAGCAAAAAGATCTTCAGAAAGAGAAATACGATTCAAAAGTTTACCAGGAATCTGATGTGACCGACTATGGAGATGACGAACACCGGAATTTCAATATCCACAAAGGTGTCAATCCAAACGGTGCAGTTTACAAAGTCCGAAATAGACCAGTGAAGAACCAAACAGATGAAGACGTATATGAACTGAAAGACAATGGAAACATCGCTATCCAATCAGCGCAAGAGCCTGATTTCCCTGTAGGTTTGTTTACTGCTACTGAGTTGAAAGACGGCGATCCGTTCTTGATGAATTGGCGCATTCCCCCAACAGCTTCAGCCTTTTCAGGCCTTGTCGCCCAAGCACAAGTTGACGGGCCCAGCCTGTTTAAACTGCATGGCAAGAAAGAAAAGGCATATTTTACGAAGGAAGGTGAGGATGCTAACGATGATTTAGACTTTGTTTCTCCCAAATTCGACTCCTCGCAGTTCTTTTTCAATGATCCCGGCCGCTCGTTGCCTGGGGAAGCCCTTATCGAAAGCAGTAATTTTGGAAGAGTAAAGTCTGCGATGCAAGAAGGGCCAGGTGTTAAAAAGACCGAAATCCATAAAGATACTGAGTCTGATGGAAGACACTCTGTAGGCAATCAAACCACGGAGGCGCATCTCGCAGAGGCACACCACCTTAGATCGAAGAAAAGAAAGCATAAAGTTGGAAAACGCAAATTTGGTAGCAAGAAGCATCATCGTCATCATATACGGGGAAGAGGCAAGAGAAGGCATCGGCTCAGTGGTATGGAACGGCAGCAACAAAATATAAGAAAGTACTGGCAGACATTGCTCGCACAGAGGTCTCCTTATTTCGACTGGGGACCAGAATATTATATGAATAAAAGGAGGAGATAGATGAGTGCATCTGTGAAGTTCCCTTGATGACTGGGGAAAAGATTATTTCTGTTTTGATAGCAGAAAGCTGAAAAATTCACAGTTATAAAGAAGCTTGCCAAAAGCACATTATAAACGGCACATCATAGAACTGGAAGAAGATTCTCCTTTGAGCTGTGAACACTGTGACAATGGAAGCATATAGGACTAGAAGTTAAGATACAAACGTTCTTTGTATCTTACATGGTGATGTTAATGCATTCGGGTATTGATACTGATGCCTAGAATTATCGAATATTTAGAAATGATATTGAGAAAGGACCTGCTTTGAACAAGAGAGACAACAAAGAGTAAAAGATTAAGTGGAGAACTTAGATTCAAGATGTTGTTTTTGACAATAGTATTAATTTCTATTGTATTTACAAATATCAAATAATCATATTGGAAAATAATGTTAAACATAACATTGTGCTCACTATTTTTAATACGATAAATGACGCCACAGATGGTTAATTATAGTAGTGTAATAGAGACTTAATAGAGAATACTGACTTTTGGAACTAAAATCTTAACTTTTTTCTTAATTCCATAACCTTTGTTTTGTTTTATCATTATAATGTATATTAGAGTTGGGTAAAATTTAACGCTTTTAATACCTTTAATCGTTTAAAACGTCCATCAGAAAGCAACGATTTCCACAGCCTTGCCTTATGAATACCATTAAAAGCAAGTGGACCTAACATCTTTTAACTGGACCATATGAATACATTCGGAATGTCCGTACCTAATTCGTACATTCTTGAACTTTAATTTCAAAGTAACCGACTTAAGTTATTGTCAAGTGAAGTTGATAACATGCCTCCTAGCTATTCTATGAAAGAGTCTGATCGAACGATATTTTAATACAGTCCGTAGGATTTTCGAATGTGAATAATACTGATAGATGTTCTACTGGTACTTAATCGAAGCCTTGTATAAAATGTACAAGCAGTAACATTAGCTAGTGAGTGCAGCATTTTGAAAAATGGAAACAAACTCGACCAACATGTTGCATGGAGCAGAAGTAAATGATAGGCCATCTGGTTTTGTTGGCATTACCAGATGCTTTCCCCTGTCTCGCGACCATTTATTCTTGCAGTCAGTTCAGTTTTGCTTGCATTACATCATATAATCAATGCCCGTCTCCCCGCCCCTGTCTCAAGACAATAACGAAATCAGACAAATACATATTCATTCCAAAGAATAAGAGACATGTTAAGCAGGCGTTTCTGCCGCCTCTGACGTCTTCATTATTGTACCTAACCACAATGGTGGACAGCAAATTTACATATTTCCATATTTCCACAATTCCGCAGATAGACAGGTAGAGATATGTCGCAACTCTTAAATTAATTTCGAATGGTTTGCGGCAAGCCGCAATAAAGCTATCTTTCAATCCAGACTCTTTTGTTTTGCAGAATAGCTGAAATCTCTATTCTTGAGAGGTCTATTAGATGTTAATGACATAGCCTTGAGATCAATTCCCGGATCAATCATGCTTGTGTAAAGCGAATCTTCCTTTTTAGATCTCAAGTGTAATTTGAAGTTACTATGATGAAATTTCAAATTTCTAAATTCGACAACTTTGCGAAAATACAAAATCTTTTAACACGTCATGTCAATCTGAGCTATCATTTTCTTGATTTATCAAACCAAGTTTCAAAATCTAAGTCCTAGTTTCTTGCTTGAAAAATTCCGAATCAAGAATCAATAAGATAAAAGACTATTGATGTCACAGCTCCTCCACAGCTCCCCCACTGCAAGTCTGCGCAGGTGTAGGACACCCTGTGGATGATACATTAAAATTGAAAACTTTCGAACGGAAAACTTTCGGATGGAAGACTTTTGGAAAACAACTTCGGACAAAAGACTTGTGAACGCTTTTTCGGGAAATTCGGATAAAACACTTTTGGACAAACGTGGCATCAAAAAACAAGCTTGATACTAAAATATATTTTAAAAATAATTGTGCTTCTATCGCATATATTAACTTATATGGTGATCATCACAACTACAAGAACATTTGAATGCAATTTTTGTTAGATTGGACAATGGTAAAACCAACTTTAAATCAAATTAAACGATGCTGCCATATGTGAACCATGTTCAAGAAAGGCTTCAAGGGACCAAAGTTTTAGATAAAGAATTCAAGGAAACTGAGAAGTACTGCAGGCAAAACGTTGATTAATTAACATTTTATGATATATTTCTTTGTGCATTTTTATTTTCAATGAATTAAAAAGTTTTAGAAAATAATCTTTCGGACAAAATTTTGTTCGAAAGTTTGATCGTCCGAAGGTTTTCCATTTAAATGTAAATGCTTCATGGAAGTTCAAACATGACAGAAGTTGTGGTTTGGCACATTGGGTTGGTTTATTTCTAAAAAGTTACTTAAACTTGGATTGCTTTTGCTTAAGAATAGCTACAGTCTGTCTCAAATAAGATGTCATCTCTAAATGCCCGCGAATAGCAATAACAAAAGTGTTTTGCAAAGGAATTTTGCGTTACCGCAAATTTCAGATGACATCTAATTTGAGAGGTACTTTATTTTCATACGAATATAACGCATAAATACCATATATATAGATAAAGAATAAACCAATAAAATAATATTCGACTTGTATTCTCGTGTCTCTCTCTTCATGTCTCAAGCCTCAGTGTCAAGGTACCGGGAGGGTCACTAAAATCAAGGGTGTTGAAGTTTTCTTACAATTTCTTTTCTGCCCGGTTTTCCTATCATCCCGGTATCCTGCAAATTTCGAGCAACAGTGAACCAAAGACAAGCAAATTTTCTATGTTTTCCTCGTGATTACCTGGAGCAACAACAACGACCTTCAGGAGCAAAGGGAAACAGGGAGGAACAGAATTGCTATAGGAATAACCACTGTTAAAGTCTAGCAGTAGTTGTAAAAATCATATAATTATACTAAAAATCTACGGAATTTTGAAATGTATCTTCATTAAAACAATTCATTGATTAAATTAGTTTATGAAACTAGAAATAACCCTAGTCAGTGAGTGCAGCGTTTTGGGAATTGGGAAGAGACTGCACTATCATATGGAATGGAATAAAAGTGATAGGCCTTTCTCGTTCTGTTGACATTACAAGATGACTTCCCTCCCCTCTCGCAAGCTCGGTCTGTATTTTTAAGACCTCGGACATGATATTCTCCTGCACAACAGAAAACCGGTTAGTAAGCGCATATTATTACTTGTGATGGTTCCAAGTTTGTTAGGTGATACACGGGTTGCTTGTGCCAGATCCACAGAGAAATAACGGCATCGTTTGTTGTGGGTGGGCCTGTTACAGTACCTAACGTAGGTACCTCACAAAGTCGAGGCTATTGCTAAGATCTACCACGGCTGAGTAAAATGATAGTTTTCGTCTGAAGGCCACTGCTTCGTTAATAGTAAGACAACGACACTTGCAAATGTATCATTTAATGGCGAATATGCTCTTATTTAATTTGAAGATCTACCTTACCGAAATCGACCACTCCACTCGATGCTGAAATTATGAGGATTCTCCTCAAGAAAGTTCCTTCAAGAAACTTTAATTCAAGCCTGACGTCACGACCAAATTTGCCTTTGATTTTCTACCTTACAGTACTGACTTTGAAACGTTTAGCACGTGTCATCTACTTAAGCGGACGAAATTGCCTGGAATGTTTCTCTTACGCTCCCAGGGATAATGTCTTCCAGGGGATATCACTTGCCAAACCATGTAAAAGCCATTGCTGTTGGCAGAAAATTTGTTCTTGACCTTAGGCCTTTGTTTTGAAGTTTTCTGGAAGGGCCTTTCTTGAGAAAACCCCTCTTTTTTCAGAAGAAAGTGGCCTATTTCAGGCAGGTAAGCTTTTAAGTGTTTTTGAAAATGTCCAATTTTGAATAATGTACTGGGTGAGTCAAGAAAAGGTGAATGCGTTTGGCGGGCTGTGGAATTAAAAGTATGTGACTGATATTCAAAACGAAAACGTTAATCCATCAGTCAACGGCTAAATTAGGCGAGTGAATTTTGTTTATTAAAATCACACATCTTTAAGACCCAACAGTTAGAAATATGCCTGTAATGGGTTTGTATGGTAATCGGGAATTCCACATTTCATTCTGGTCCATGATCTATGTGGCATTGAGGTTTACATTGTCAGTTTCAGAAATAGAATTTTGATTTCAATAGCAAGTGAATTATGGACCAGAATGGAATGTGGAATCCTCGTTCCCAGATATGCCCGTTACCAGCATTTTCCTAATCTCTGGGTCTAAATGATGAGTGATCTTACTAAACAAATTTTCTCATTTCAGTCAGCCTCTGGTAGCCTTCGTGCAGGAGACTTTACTTGCGGAGGAGAAACCTTTTTCCCCTTTCCGTGTTCCTCCTTCGCAAGTAAAGTCTGCACGCAGGCTAACCTCTGGCTGATAGATTAACATTTCAGTTTTGAATGTCAGCCTCGTACTCTTTATTTCACAGCCCGACAAACCGGTAAACTTTTTTGACTCACCCGGTACTTGGCAACGTTGTTGTCTTGACATCAAGGAACCAGTGCTATTTCAGACGGGGATGGTTCTTTTCTTATTCAATATAGCTTGTCGAAAACATGTTCAATACGGATCATTCCCCATGTGACAGATAAAATCTCTACTCAGTGAATACTCGAAAGGCTGTAGACTCATTCGTGAATACAAATCATGAGCTTAACTTGCATAAGTCTTCTTAAAAGTGCTTCGTTTGGCTTCAGTCAAAGAGTTTAATGGGACGAATGAACATCATTAACCCTGGTAATGAAATCATTGGTCTTCACTGGTTTAATCGGTCATCTCTAATTAACGTCTAACTGTCTGACGATCGCAATTAACCTAGATGACCGTACGCTAATTAACCGATTCAAGTTCACTGGATATGGCTGGTAACCAGTGATTATCAAAATTAGGATTTAGCCCTTGTCTATTTTGAGGATACCATCCTTTTTTGATAACTGGGGGTAAGTGCAATTGCTATTTCAGAATGATAAACACCATAATAACAATGTTCATACAGAGTAACATCTACACACTAAGTACTGTTATCTACGATGACCTTGGAAAGAAAAGGAAAAGATCGTCCCAAATGTGTTCTGGTAAATCCCAGATTTTAAATCCCAGAATTGCAGACTTTATTCAGTTTCATACCATTCTAAATTCTGATGCAATGCAATTTAAGTTGTCGTTATTTGAGATACGAAAACAGTGTTTTGACTGCAAAAGTCATGGCTGGCAAGATCTATTTATGCAAGGTGCACCTATGCAACGATCTTTTCTATCAACCTACGCAAAGTTTTTTCTGTTCTTGATTATAAGTGATGCATAGGACCCCTTTACAGCCCCATAACTGTATGTTTTTATCGTTGTTCCGCAGTCTGGAGAACAGCTTCCTTTGAATCTATGTCATCAGAAAATCGTTTCAGGATGAAAACGGGATAGTTTTAGAAATTATCCTTTTTTGAATTTAGCTTTCATTTTTTCTGCAAAACTGATTGGTGAGGAGATTTCTTTGGAAGATTTCTCTCTCCTCACCTGGCGGAACCCCCGTACCTGTTCCAAATTAGAATGCCCTTGGACATGGAATCGCCATGACTAGATTTTAATTAGTTCATTGGTATTCAGTGGGTTTGCTTGGTCATGCCTAATTCGCTTCAATGAGTGCCATGAACTGTTGTGCTCTCATTGTTGTTACCTAACTTTGCTACAATGTGTTTCGAGCAAGCCATCTAGGTTTGCAAACAGCTCACACACGAAGCAGGGGCTCTACATCGGCAGAAACTCCGAGAGGAAGATGTATGTACAACGGAGTATTACGTTTTTGGTTTTGCTGGCCGCGTCCTATGGATATGCTGAAAATGCAGAGGATTTTCGATTGTTGGAGGAGTCTTTTGCAAAGGCATATGGTAATGATTCTTATCTCTTATTTGATCAGTTCTTTAATCATTATAGCTTCACTTATCTAGGCACGCTAGTCCATCAGAACTGTTTCTCAGGGAGCCGTGGCAGAAACATCTACAAATTTGACAGTTGGATATTGCATAATATTTAGAAATGTAACATTTCATCTTTGCTTGTTATTGATTCGTCCCTTGAAGGTGATACAAGAGAGTGCCTGTTTAACGGCCAGTTCCTGGGTTGCAAATCTTACGTCTACGAAAATATACCTCCTTTTGCCAATTGCTAGCTTTTCATGACGGTAGTGACAGATCAATTTCCATATTTTTCTGTTTTCTTACATTTCGATTCGTGTCAACTTGCAAGCAAGTCGGAAAGGTATACAGGGGGACAAGACCATTTAGCAATTTGTACATTGTAATAGCAGCTTTGCAGTGCAAGAAAGGAAAAATTTTCCTCTTTGATGTGGAACTGCCCGTTTTGTTTATATCTTTGAAAACGAATTGGGCTGACTGGCTCTAATATACCTGTTTGATCTCTTCACCCGCAGCTCAAAGTGCTTCTCGTATGTCCTGCGCAACTCAGAAACAGATTTTAATTAAGTTCGGGCGAGTTGATAGAGCTTTAGATTTAACCTTCTTCTTTTGTTATAAGCACATAACTTCTCCAAAAACTAGCTTTCACATGCACGAGGTGAGAGTTTGCCCTATTGGTTTCGGGGCAACTTTTGCGGCTGCGTTTGTTTTGATTTACTAGTTGAGAGAATTTTCTTTGTCTGCAGTCACTAATTGCTTTGAACTGAGGTATTTTTTAAAGCAGCTGTTGCTATTGTATTACAAGCTCTGTCCTTGTTGAATCGTCAGCAAATTTGATTAGGGATTTTAGGCCCATCTTGAAGGATTCTGAGATTAAACAATTTCGTAAAATCATTTTCAAGCAGAAAGCATTTGAAAACAATTTCAAAGTCAAACATTTGCAAGGGATTTTCAATAAAAATTCGAAAAGACTTGTAAAACTCCATGCTTTGTTGAGTATATGGGTGATATTGAGTCGTAAAATGTCTAAATTCTACAGCTTTGACTACGGAAAGTGCCCAGCTCAGCCGTAGGTTTTCTCTCATCATATACGGCAACTACAGAATGACGCAACAGCAAACAATAATGGTTTCTTTGTTAACGAATTGGGTATTAGTAATGTTGTGTATGCTGATCCTCAAAGCTCGGGCATAGGGACGTTATTTATGATCAGTTTCCTTGCTGTAACGGAAAAAAATCTTTTCAATCTCAGGAACAGAAGAAGAATCAAGGACTTCACGGTCCTCCGACTCCACGCCAACTGACTCATTGGTAAAAAGGCATCAAGTACCTCGTCTCCGAACCATCGTCAACGTTCCTTCACGACGCGGTTACATGCCCGCACCTTTGCCCAATGCTGCAAGCTCATATCCACGTTATATGCCTATTCCGCGTAGAAACTTAATGAGCTTACAGCCAAGTGTAATGCTTCCTCAAAGGTCAAAATATTTGTACCCACCAAAGAAGAGCATTGCATTCTTCGCGCGGCGAAATCCGTATTACACGCAACAGCCTAAAATCTTGGCTAATCCCAGACAAAATGCAATCATTGCTTCAAGACGTGGATATATGTATCCTCAACGCCCAAGGTATATGTACAACCCACGACAGTATTATCGCAATGTTCGTCGTCCTTATGCGTATGTTCGCAGTTACATGTATCCACAACAACGCAGATACGTTTACTCGCCGCGCGCACCAGTGGCTTACACACAAGCGGTACTTCGAAGCAGAACACCAAGAGTTGTTTTCAGAACGCCAGGCCCTGTATACGCTTTTCGTAGGAACCAACAAACTCCCTCGTTATACGGACGACAGTATTCCGTTACCGGAAATCATTTGAACCTGAACACTGGAACTGGCTCACATACTATGTCACATTCTATCTTGAAAGCTCCCGGACACACAACAACGGACACCCACGTGATGAACAACCAACAGACGGGTGGGAAAGTGAGAGGCGTAGCAGCACTCAACGGTAAAAAGACAACCCCCGTGTCAACTGTCAAATACCCATTCATGTACAAGGGATCAAAGACAAGAGGCAGGGTGTCAGCTAGTGCTAAAGTCAATGCAAAAGCTTCAGCTTCCAGTGCATCCTCATCAAAGTCGAGCAGTTCTTCGAATAGTAACGCTGGTTCCCGAACGGCTTCTGGTGGTTGGGGTGGCGGCGCCGGGGCTGGATGGGGCACTGGACAGAACGCCTGGGGTGTCGGATACGGTGGAGGTGGTGGTGGATCCAATTGGAACATACCTGCTGGTATGATAGGAATACCAGGGATGCCAGGAAAATTCCCTGGTATTCCTCAAGGTTTCCCAGGAATGCCTTCCGGGGGTTATCCTTCCTCACAATCCAAGGGCTCGTATGCTGGAGCTCAGGCCCGTCCTGCAAAGAAACCGTCGTCAACGATAAAGGGGAAGAAGATCGCTCTTAAACCAAACAAAGGACTTGATGCTACTAAGGCATACAAAGCTGTTAAAGGTAAGAATATGAAGCCTAAAGTTCCTATGAAAAATCTAGCCAGGAAGATGAAGACATTTGCAAGAAAACCAGCACCGAAGTCAATGTTTCCCGTGAAATCGTACAAACCTGGCCAGCTGTATCGAGTACAGTTCTTCACAAGTGATCCCCTGCACAGGCCTGTTAGTCAACAGTGGCAGAACATCAGGCAAAAGATTATAGCTGATGTTATGAGGAGCTAGTCATGGAAGTTTGCTAAAGATAATATATCACCCAGAATCCTTTGCAGGCAAGCTGATGTCTCTGACTGTCTGAAATAAAATTTAGCTCAAGTGGAGAATATGAATCCACACTGAGATAGTTGAATAGACTTATGCCTGTTCGTCCCTTGTTTCCCTGCGTTCTTTGACTTGCTGATATCTCTTTGTCAATAGGGACTCATAATATTACTCTGAAAAAGTCGGCCCACTTTTTCAAAATGGTCTAAAATAGCGGGAGTTCTCGTACATTCGACAAAAGTGCCTCAAATTCTGGTCTAAAGAGCTTGAACATTGAAAAGGAAACTATCAGTATGAAGAATGCATACCTTTTAGGGAGTAATCTTCCTCTCTAGAAACAAATAGATCCATTGCAGCTGCGAGAACTCTGGGTCTCATCAACCGTTTTTTGTATGCAACTACAACAACTGATAGGTTAACTACTAAATTCTAGCAATTTCATAGGTAATAAGGAATCACTCTACGCCGGCCTTAATTGGACCCACTTTTTCAGAGTAGCATTATGAGTCTCTAAATGACGAAATTTCCCGATATCCTTCGTGTTGGAAGTTTTGGAGAAAGGGACACTTTCCTAACAGTTTCGTAGGAGGGAAATGAAAATTTCCTTTTCCCTTCTATTTCCCGGAGAAAACTGTCCGTTTCCCCTGGGTTTGCATGCAAAAGCTATTGGGAAATTTAGATACTTCTTGCTGTGGAGTGATATCAACTAATCAAAGAACGCTGGTAAACAATGTACGAAAAGGCATAAGTCTAACAGTTGAGGTGACTGAAAATGTTGATTTCAATTGACTTTTCTATCAGTTATGCTATTTCAGTGGGTATTTGTATCGGCCTCACTCGATAAGGACCCTCAAGCTTCATCTCATTGCATCTCATCTCATTGAGCTGAATTGAGTTGTTGTTTTTGTTGTTGTTGTTGCTATCTGTTCAAGCAAAAAGTGAAACCACCGCTAGTAATCGAGTCTAGATTCGTAATTTCTGCCTAGGCAAAGTTTGATTTTGAGACAATGTGAAACTGTAGCGAGCCTGCAAAGGACCCTGGAGTGCAATGGCTCTTTAATTATGTTTTTCCTGGTAGTAGCACTTTATGCCAACAGTGTTAACTGTTGCCTCACAAATACATTGCTGCAGTAGCTATTTACCCCGAGCGATTCAGTCAAACCACACGTCGTTCGTGTGACAAAGCGTAGTTAAAGAACTAGATGCTTGTATTTCATTTTTAAGTTGCTCATGCAAGTCAACAACAAGATTGATTGCATGTTTTGTAGACGATAGCAGTTCTCAGAATTGTCGATAATAAAATATTCTACCGAGTGAGGCAGAGAAAGGTTCCCGCGTTTGAAAGTTCATATCATTGAGTGTGCGTCACAGATTTGAATGATTCAAGTCCTAGTTAACAGGTGCAAAATCGAAGTATTTTCTGATTTTTCTCGCTGTCTTGCGAGCACTAAGAATGTAGGTAAATTCAACTTAACAAAGATTTCATGGCTGCAAAATGACTGAAAAGGGGCCTAAAATATTGGTCAAGTAATAAAGGACACCTCGCACAGATCAATAAAGAAAATGTGATTTCTCCTCTGCATATTTATTGTCATGGGGTTGAAAATCTTTAGTATCTGTTTGAAAACCTATGTCTTATAACTCTTAAGAGAGGCGAAATGCCCATTGCGTTGTTGTTCTGTGCGAGGAGAGCCCTTTCGATTTGATTAATGTTTTAGGCCCTTTTTCAATCATTTTACGTCCATGAAAATTTTACAAAGTAGAAGTACCTACACTCCTAGTGCTGGTAAGACAGCGAATAACAATCTTTGAAATACTTCGATCTTTCAGCTTTCAACCAAACTTTGAATCACTCAGATCTGTGAAGCACTCTTGATGCTAAGAATTTTCAAAAGTGGGAACCTTTTGCTGGCTCAAACTGTATGCCAATTGCTGCGTGAGTCAGAGAGAATTCTTTCAATACTTCCATAGACTGTTGAGCCTACTTTGTACATTTATGTTATGGGAAAGAAATCAAGTTTGAACATTTTCTGATTTCTGAATTGCAGTCCATATTTGTGGCCTGTTTAGCAGCTGGCAGAGTTCCCAACAGTAGAACGAGTAAGGTGGATCTGCAATTAAGGTGGCTCACTACCGAACATTGCAAAATTACGAAATATTGAAGGTTGGTTGCATATCAAGTCAAAATAAATCCAAAACACAAAAAAATAAGCTAAGGTGGCTCGCTACTAATATAAATTTCAAACTGCTACATACTGGGTGTCCTATCGCCCATGCAATGATTCAATTTTATATCGAGAAAAATCATATTCAGCGAATGACCCTTTTTGCAATATTTGCTTCACTTGTCGTTTTATAGAAGAAAGAAAGTGCAGTTTTTGCAGCAATCACTGTTTTGAGTTTCTTTGTCATAAATCAACAAACACATGTTCGATTGACTATAGCCAGGTCCTTGTCTCAAAATAAAAGCCTATCTAAAGGAGTTTGAGATTTTGAGATCCTGAAAGCTCTGGTGGTGGACCCTCATGGTGGCATCACCCTTGCTGCTCTACGAAATGTAATTCTGTAAATTCGTTGTGTGGCTTTGCCACGTCATATGCAATTATGTAAAGAATGATACAATGGAGCCTAGACATATGACTTGTAGTTCCTTGTTTCCCTGTGCTCTTTGCCTTAATGGCGCTTCGGTAAACAGACTCAGAATATTACTCTGAAAAACATGACCCTGTTCAGATCCAAACTCTGAGCTTCCTAGGGTACCTATCAGATTGGGAGATTTGTGAATTGCTATGGTTACAACAAGTATGATAGAATTTTCCATTCGATTGAAGAACTGATAAATTCTGATGAATTCGAGGCCATCTTTCCATCATAATTCGATTAATGAAGACAGAAAATAGGGTCATCTTTTTCACTGTTTCATTGTAATTCTTAGTTGAGCAAGGTTTACCACAAGGATACAAAGGACTCATAGTCATCACAGGAGGCCCAACGTATTGTAGTAGAGGGGCCCTCGAATATTCTAACGGATGACTTACCAAGATCTCTTCTTTCTTCAGATAGAATATCTCGTTGAAAGTACTTGCAAATCAGATTTTCTTGTCTGTGTCTCATATGACAGCCATTTCGCTTTTGTCTTTCATCCTTGCCGTCGATCAATCCAATACAGCGCTTCGAAGAAGGCTAGCTATCAAGCCGTAATGATAATCAAAATGCCGTTCGTTTTGATATGCGTTAGTGTTGCACTGTTGTATTTATGTATAGTTACAAGTATACATTTTAAGTCTTAATGGAGCCTACAGCTTCTCATCAGAAACCGCACAAACTAGGCACGGTTCGGGACACGGTGTAGATCTTGAAATAATTATCTTTGATTTGGAAGGGTTTCTTTCTGACTTCATGACAGCATATACATAACGAAGGCCATGATAATGACCTGATTTGTAGATACTTGAATAATTTTAACATTTCTGGATTTTAAAGAATTTGATTTTGATTATGACAATTGATTAGCTGAAAAATTTCAACATTTCTTACTCTTTCTCGGCTACACGTGGTCTTGCATACAATGTATATAATTTTCAGCTTTGCCAGCTGATTGAAGGAACGAGATCTTGACAAGAGAATTTTGAATTCGGAGAACAGGTGCAATCGAGTACGGTAAACTCTGTGATCCTACCTTTATCTTGAGAACAGAAATAAACCAACCCTGTTGACCGAGGTCCATGCTACACAGCTTTGAAAAAACCATGTTTGGGGACATAGCTGGTCACCACCAAATTATGGACCTTCTCGCACATTAATCTGCATTCTCCCATTGTTTCCTGGCCAGCTTAAGTTTTCAAACACAAACTCAGTTAATGCGTCATTACATCTGTCCTTTTTGTTACTGCAATCTCACCCAATCTTTGCATCTTGCAAATGGATATGGACTGTACGTACAGGAGTGCCACCTCTGTCCCAAATGATTGTTGAAACCGACCCAAAAAGGCCAGATGTCTAAAGCTGTCACCCAAAAAATCCAGAAAACTGAGCAGATATAAAGTATATTTTATTTGTAGGGGTGTCATTGATGTTGGAGTAGACCACTTTCACAATGCCGTCAATTCTTTTGAAATACTTCCAGGAACATTATTTGCCTCGATATCATGTGGATCTAAATCTGAAAGCGTGCATTGCTCTCAGCAACGCATGAAATTGTTTGTACGTGTCTTTGCAACATAATGATGAAGATTTCTTGTTTTACAGGGGAATCACATCTCTTACCTCTAATTGAGTTTGATTGTGAAACTGGTCTGTTAGTTATAAGTAGACCATTGTGGCATAGCCAGTTGCACATGTTGACTTGTGAAACGTTGCTTACAAATGCTGGAAAGGTGACTGAGATTTGGCAACGCCCCCCCCCCCAATTTTGCTTCAGTAACTCATTTTTATCAAACTACTACTGGTCATTTAGTAAATGCGTTACCACACTCTTAGCAAATTTTTTCACAATAAAACCCCGCAAACAAGAACATGCTTTTCTAAAAACGAACCGGCTAGGTTCTTACAAATATGATACTTGTGATATTTTCAGGTGTTGAAGGTGTTGTGGCGCCGTGGTGTAATCCTCTGACATTGCAGCCAGAATAGTCAGGCGGAGTGGGTTCGAGCCCCGGTAGAGCCCCACCACTTGAGCGTCATGACAAGGGGTCGCGGACTCGATTAGGTCTGCTCTATTTCTGCGATCCCAGCGCTTGGCGCTGAAAAACGCAACTTCACCTTCACCTTCAGGGAGTGGTTCTTATCGCAAGGTGGACTTGCTCCAAGCCTCGCTCTTGATCAATAAACAAACCGGAGGGAAGAGGAAGAAGAAGGGAAGGGAAATGAGAAATTCGCTCTGTTCTTCACATAGCCTTCGTAATACGTAATTCGCTCCTTAGGTTACCATTGAAAAGGTCATCAAAATGGCCGGAGATGCTTCTCATATAGAAGTGCAAAATTATGGAATGGCCTATCAGCCGAGTCAAAGCAGGCAACCTCCTTATACAGGGTGTCTCAAAAAAATTGTTCGACGTTTGATTAGATGCTAAAAAATAACGATACGCTGAATGCACCCTTGGTTAAGTCACCCTTTTTCTGAGATTTTAGATTAATTTTTGACATAAGAATCTTGCAAATCCGCTAAAAATTCATAGAGTTACAAGCATTTGAAGTTCAAATTTGTGCGAATGCTGAAACCAGAGGCCTCGAAATGGCATTTTTGGTTAAAAGTCCATAGGCCGTCGTTTCTGTTATTTCTCGATTGTTTCAGGACGAACCAAGTGGATTCAAACAGGTTTTCGATAACCTTGCTGTCAAGCATATAGATGCTTTGAGGAAACAGATTCAGTCTCTCGCCGATTATGTTCTGAACCACTGTTTTTGGACTTATCCAACGTAAGGAAATTTAGAGAATGATCGCAAGAAATAATTTACTTTAGAAATCCTATTTGGTTTGCTCTAATATCAACGAGAGGTATGACATTGGATAAGCTTCTCTTACCTCCATCTTCGAGCTTTTTGCAATACAAGTAATCTGAGGGGTCTCTGGTTTCAGCTATCGCATATTTTTTATCTTCGAGAGCTCGTAATTCAGTGAATTTTCAACCGATTTGCACGATTTTAGTCTCTAAAATTATTTCATAATCTTAGGAACGGGGTTATCTTTCCATGAGCTTGTTCACATTGTCCTTATTTTTCAATATTTGATCAAACGTCGAACAATTTTTTTGAGACACCCTGTATAGTTTCAAGAAAACTATTTAAAATCTGTTTCCTTTCATTTTGATTTTAGTTTTGAATTTTATAACTTCATTGTAAATAGGTTTTGAACATTGTAAATAAGGTTTTATAATTTAATTCATTTAATAGCATTTTATGTTGTTTTCTAAATTGTAATTAAATGTTTTTTACGGAGGGCCCCTTGAAAATCAACTTGTTGAAGGGCAACCCTCCTTAAATGTATTAAATGAAAGGAAAATGAAATGGAGAGCGAGACTTGTGGACTACGAGTTCCGAAAACAAGGCTCGGCATTCACCCCATTCACCTACTCAATTTTAATTAGCTCTCCCGCTAACATGAAAGAAAGCCGCCGTCATGATATATTGCTCCTCCTGGTACCGTATTCGTAGTGTCGTACAGTAGTTCGTAAGTAGCGTCGTCGGTAATTTCATTATTGTAAACTTTTATCTTGAATATATAGATATATATAGATATATATATACAAAAAATATAAAGTGTACGATGAAATTTTTTTTTGATATATATATACATATATACATATATATATATATATACATATATATTTATATATACCTCTCTAATTCATTATACTGTTCACTGACGGCGAGCCTTGCTCATGCGTGCTCTTTTATATAGAAAATTCAACAGATATAGTCAAGGGGATTATATATATGCATATATGCTTCTGAATATAATAGATCAGACCCACACCCCATACTTTTTCCACTCCACCCAATTCTCAGTGGAAAGGGAACAAAAGCTTGGACTCTGACCCCAATGAATTCATATGACCCTAGTGACCTTTAATTAGAAGTGGAACTTTGTTTTCCTCGTCGTAGGGAACTGAAATGCAGGGAACTCCATGTTCTCTGGTCACTCTGATTGGCTGAGAAGGTCCTCTGGGATCACGTTGATCATTTTGATCTCATGGAATTCTGAATTCATCATGCTATGTCCAACATGATCAGTCTAGATGCCCTGTCGCCACGGAGTTCCCTTGAGATTTGTAAAAGTGCATTTCCTGTAGTATTCCTTCTTTTTCTTCTCTAAGTTCTTTCTCTTTCTTTTATATTAGGGAATTACAAAATACTTTATTTAACAATAGAATTGAATATTTTAGTTACGTTCAATCCAATTTCAAATTCAAATTGACCAATCAGGAGCCTTGATACTGCTTGACAACGGTGCTTTTGCGAAGGGTTTTATTGCGCTTTTGCATAAAAAGAGATCTGTTTGCAAACAACTCAAGTAAAAGACAAACATGGACTGGTCAAAGGTCGATGGCGCGAGGCAGCAGAAGAGAACGTTAATTCTCAGAGAATCAAAAGAAAAGACTTACATTTGTCCGGTGCAGTGTTGTGAGAATCGAACTTTTTTTAGCAAGAGGGGCTGCAGAAAACATGTGGACACTAAGCATAGGTGGTACTATTACTTTGATGAGAAGCCAAGCGAGAGATTGATCGAAAAGGGCATCAAGCAACAACAAAGCACCTCTGGGGCTTCAAAGTTTGGAGATGGGCTGAAAAAGCGTGCAGACACAACGAAGAGGCCTTATTACTCAATATCCACTGGAATTGGAAAAAGGTACATTGATTGGCTTTGTGCTGTTTGCGGAGGGGGAATGTTAGAATCACAGGCGGCACAAAATGGAATTCGAGTGATGAAGTTTCTGAAATATTGCAGTGAGGATGATGAGGAGGAGCTTACTGAAGAGCACATAGACTACTGTATTGGTTCTGCCCAAGACATTTGCAAGTTTATCGAGCATATTGGAAAAGAATGGGGCCTAGGTAGCTCGGCGCAGCTTGGATACCTACAAGCAATTACAGACCTAATTGATTTTCGCAAGTCCAGTGGATTGTCGGCAACAGTGCTCGGGAATTTAGCAGTATCCGAGGTGTACATCAATAGAGGCAAGAGGGCTTTAGCACGACGAAAATTAACTGAGTGGTCGAAGAACCTTTCTGTCGAAGTTCTCGCTGCAACGAATCAGTGGGCGACAATGGACGAAATGGAGAAAGTGATCCCGTTTCATTTGCCACAATACAAGGTGACTCTATCAAACTGCAAGGGATATCCTATGACGAGTGTCACTGCGGCAGACTTGGCATTCGCTACTCGCTTTGTAGCTGTATGCTTGTTTACGAGAGTGAAGGGATCTCGGCCGATGACATATCAATACTTGACAATTGGAATGATGGAGAAAGCGAAGGAAAATGGGGGCTTCGTTGATCAGACCGAGTTTAAAACTGCTCAACAGTACACCTTTGATTCACTGATTTTCGACGAGACGAGCACTCGGATTATCGACGACTACATTATGCATATCAGACCGTTGTTGAACCCACAATGTGACTATGTTCTCGTAACGAGAAATGGTACGCAGATAAAGAACTTCAGTATTCTTATGTCAAAGATCGTCTTTGCAGCCATTGGGAAATATGTTCACCCGACAAGATATCGGCAAATATTGGAAACTGAGAGCTCGCGAAAACTTAGTGCGGAGGAGCAAGATATGGTTAGCCGAGATCAAAAACACAGTTCGCAAGTGGCGAGAACGTACTACCAAAAGCGGAGCTCCCGTGAAATTGCAACGCATGCAAAACGTGCTATGAAAAAGTTACAGAACGGAGACGTCGACAGAGAACTGAAAAAAGTAGCATTTGCAAGCGATAGCTCTTCCGACTGCGATGATGAAACGAAAGGGGGCGAGGAAGTCCTCGAAGTCGTTGACTGCGCTACTCAGGGAAGTGCTGATTTGAGAAAGGAGGCAGATATTGGGGGTGAAGTATTTAACAGTAAGAGTATTACGAGTTACCAACCACCTATGAGACAAGCTAGCAAGAGAAAATCGAAGCCAATCGTGAGCTCAAGGGTGCCTTTTACCCCTGAAGAGGACTACTTCCTGAAGAAATGCTTACGAATTTATGGATTTGGAAAGTGGACTTGCATGCTACGTGATCCACGCTTTAAGTTTCATGAGAAAAGGACATCGGACTCTCTTAAGAAACGAGCTGAAATACTGTCTAGAAAATGATTGAAATTGCATTGTGTGATTTACGTAATGAAATTGCGTCCTAAGGTTACCCCCAATCGAGATCATCTTATTCACTCTTGCTCAATCTCATTCACTTTTATTCCCTCATGTTCAAACTTATTCATTGAATAATGCTATTGGAAGGTTTCAAAAGCAAATTCGCTGTGATCTTATGACATCATTTTTTAAAATTTGTGCTGTTGCTGTTTGGTTAAATATATCTGCATTCTGGTGACATCATTTTATCTTGACTCCTGGGAACTTTTCTCCTAGGTAGAAGTAGTGAATAACAATGAACAGCAGTGAACAATGATGCATAAGAGTGAATAAGAGTGAATAAGAAATTTTCAAAATTGGTTTTCTGAAAACGAGGTTTTCTTATTCCATCTTGTTCACTCTTATTCACCTTTACTCAGCATTATTCATGATTATTCACTGATTCATGTTATAGGAAAATTTTTAAGATCTATTTTGTTGCAATTAAATGGCGCCATTTTTGTTTTTGTGTTGCTGCTGTTGTTTGATTTGATATGTAAACATTCTGATGACATCATGATATCTTGAAACCCTGGGAACTTTTCTCCTAGGTACAAGTAGTGAATAACAATGAACAGCAGTGAACAATGATGCATAAGATTGAATAAGAGTGAATAAGAATGTTTCAAAATTGGTTTTCTGAAAACGAGGTTTTCTTATTCCATCTTGTTCACACTTATTCACCTTTACTCAGCATTATTCATGATTATTCACTGATTCATGTTATAGGAAAATTTTTAAGATCTATTTTGTTGCAATTAAATGGCGCCATTTTTGTTTTTGTGTTGCTGCTGTTGTTTGATTTGATATGTAAACATTCTGATGACATCATGATATCTTGAAACCCTGGGAACTTTTCTCCTAGGTACAAGTAGTGAATAACAATGAACAGCAGTGAACAATGATGCATAAGAGTGAATAAGAGTGAATAAGAATTTTTCAAAATTGGTTTTCTGAAAACGAGGTTTTCTTATTCCATCTTGTTCACTCTTATTCACCTTTACTCAGCATTATTCATGATTATTCACTGATTCATGTTATAGGAAAATTTTTAAGGTCTACTTTGTTGCAATTCAATGGCGCCATTTTCGTTTTTTGTGTTGCTGCTGTTGTTTGATTTGATATGTAAACATTCTGGTGACATCATGATATCTTGAAACCCTGGGAACTTTTCTCCTAGGTACAAGTAGTGAATAACAATGAACAGCAGTGAACAATGATGCATAAGAGTGAATAAGAGTGAATAAGAATTTTTCAAAATTGGTTTTCTGAAAACGAGGTTTTCTTATTCCATCTTGTTCACTCTTATTCACCTTTACTCAGCATTATTCATGATTATTCACTGATTCATGTTATAGGAAAATTTTTCAGGTCTACTTTGTTGCAATTCAATGGCGCCATTTTCGTTTTTTGTGTTGCTGCTGTTGTTTGATTTGATATGTAAACATTCTGATGACATCATGATATCTTGATACCCTGGGAACTTTTCTCCTAGGTAGAAGTAGTGAATAACAATGAACAGCAGTGAACAATGATGCATAAGAGTGAATAAGAGTGAATAAGAATTTTTCAAAATTGGTTTTCTGAAAACGAGGTTTTCTTATTCCATCTTGTTCACTCTTATTCACCTTTACTCAGCATTATTCATGATTATTCACTGATTCATGTTATAGGAAAATTTTTAAGGTCTACTTTGTTGCAATTCAATGGCGCCATTTTCGTTTTTTGTGTTGCTGCTGTTGTTTGATTTGATATGTAAACATTCTGATGACATCATGATATCTTGAAACCCTGGGAACTTTTCTCCTAGGTACAAGTAGTGAATAACAATGAACAGCAGTGAACAATGATGCATAAGAGTGAATAAGAGTGAATAAGAATTTTTCAAAATTGGTTTTCTGAAAACGAGGTTTTCTTATTCCATCTTGTTCACTCTTATTCACCTTTACTCAGCATTATTCATGATTATTCACTGATTCATGTTATAGGAAAATTTTTAAGATCTATTTTGTTGCAATTCAATGGCGCCATTTTCGTTTTTTGTGTTGCTGCTGTTGTTTGATTTGATATGTAAACATTCTGGTGACATCATGATATCTTGAAACCCTGGGAACTTTTCTCCTAGGTACAAGTAGTGAATAACAATGAACAGCAGTGAACAATGATGCATAAGAGTGAATAAGAGTGAATAAGAATTTTTCAAAATTGGTTTTCTGAAAACGAGGTTTTCTTATTCCATCTTGTTCACTCTTATTCACCTTTACTCAGCATTATTCATGATTATTCACTGATTCATGTTATAGGAAAATTTTTAAGGTCTACTTTGTTGCAATTCAATGGCGCCATTTTCGTTTTTTGTGTTGCTGCTGTTGTTTGATTTGATATGTAAACATTCTGATGACATCATGATATCTTGATACCCTGGGAACTTTTCTCCTAGGTAGAAGTAGTGAATAACAATGAACAGCAGTGAACAATGATGCATAAGAGTGAATAAGAGTGAATAAGAATTTTTCAAAATTGGTTTTCTGAAAACGAGGTTTTCTTATTCCATCTTGTTCACTCTTATTCACCTTTACTCAGCATTATTCATGATTATTCACTGATTCATGTTATAGGAAAATTTTTAAGATCTATTTTGTTGCAATTAAATGGCGCCATTTTTGTTTTTGTGTTGCTGCTGTTGTTTGATTTGATATGTAAATATTCTGATGACATCATGATATCTTGAAACCCTGGGAACTTTTCTCCTAGGTACAAGTAGTGAATAACAATGAACAGCAGTGAACAATGATGCATAAGAGTGAATAAGAGTGAATAAGAATTTTTCAAAATTGGTTTTCTGAAAACGAGGTTTTCTTATTCCATCTTGTTCACTCTTATTCACCTTTACTCAGCATTATTCATGATTATTCACTGATTCATGTTATAGGAAAATTTTTAAGGTCTACTTTGTTGCAATTAAATGGCGCCATTTTTGTTTTTGTGTTGCTGCTGTTGTTTGATTTGATATGTAAACATTCTGATGACATCATGATATCTTGAAACCCTGGGAACTTTTCTCCTAGGTAGAAGTAGTGAATAACAATGAACAGCAGTGAACAATGATGCATAAGAGTGAATAAGAGTGAATAAGAATTTTTCAAAATTGGTTTTCTGAAAACGAGGTTTTCTTATTCCATCTTGTTCACTCTCATTCACCTTTACTCAGCATTATTCATGATCATTCACTGATTCATGTTATAGGAAAATTTTTAAGATCTATTTTGTTGCAATTAAATGGCGCCATTTTTGTTTTTGTGTTGCTGCTGTTGTTTGATTTGATATGTAAACATTCTGATGACATCATGATATCTTGAAACCCTGGGAACTTTTCTCCTAGGTAGAAGTAGTGAATAACAATGAACAGCAGTGAACAATGATGCATAAGAGTGAATAAGAGTGAATAAGAATTTTTCAAAATTGGTTGTCTAAAGTCGAGGGTTTCTTATTCCATCTTGTTCACTCTTATTCACCTTTACTCAGCATTATTCATGATTATTCACTGATTCATGTTATAGGAAAATTTTTAAGGTCTACTTTGTTGCAATTAAATGGCGCCATTTTTGTTTTTGTGTTGCTGCTGTTGTTTGATTTGATATGTAAACATTCTGATGACATCATGATATCTTGAAACCCTGGGAACTTTTCTCCTAGGTACAAGTAGTGAATAACAATGAACAGCAGTGAACAATGATGCATAAGAGTGAATAAGAGTGAATAAGAATTTTTCAAAATTGGTTGTCTAAAGTCGAGGGTTTCTTATTCAATCTTTTTCAGTCTTATTCATCATAACTCAACCTTATTCGTAATTATTAGACGATTCTCGCAACTGGAAAGGTTCTAAATGTGTGTTTCGAATTTGGTACAAAAGTTTCCCACATGAATTATTGCACAGAAGTAAGCCGAGGAATGGGCAATGATCATAAAACGCAATTAAACACAATTAAAACAAAAACGCATAAAACACAAAGTATTGCAAAAACACAATTTTTAAGACATAGCATTTACTCTCTTGTCCTTCGTTCGTAGTTTTCAAGGTCCTTCATCATCTTCTGACGAGAGAATTCGCCTTATTTGCCTCACCACCATTGTTCTAGGTCTTCTTCTGATCACAGGGGTTGATGATGATTGTGGCTGTTCAGATTCTGCCGCACTTACTTCTGAACCGTCCGAGTCCACCAACTTCGACTCTCTATCACTGCCAAACAGCCTGTCCATTTGCATCTCCCAAGTAGGGAAGTGATCTTTGAATCCTTCCATGTGGAATTGTTTTCTGGGGGTCTTTTCAATTAGCAACCATGCGTCATACATGGTGTCTGGTTCTCCCCATCCTATCCTTCTTCTCCTGCGAAAACGCTGAAGGTCTTCCTCCGTTGGCTCCAGGGCCTCCCATTTTCCCTTTGAAATGGTTAGTAGGTTTACCGCCCGATAATACCGGAAGCAGTTTATTTCTCCCGAAGCGATGAAGTAATCGGTTTCCGGCCTTTGCCATTCATCTTTTTGTTCGTCCTCATAGTCAATAACTGCTTGATCTACGACTTCTCGCGGAACTGTGCCCGGTTGAAGATCACATGAGGCCTCGCCAAGTGTGTTAGTAATGTCTTGGGAGAACTGCAATGAATCAACTGCATCGAGATCTAGCAGCCTGGCTGCTCTTTCAGTGTTGAAATCACTGTAGATAGCACCAGCATCAGCCTCATTGCAATTCAAATCGCCAAAAGCTTCGTCGTCAAATATCGGTACTCCGCGTAGTCGCTCAGCTGCCCAATGGAAACAATCCATACAGTGTTTTCTGAGCCATGTTGTTGCGTTTGGATTCTTTGTAGGGAGTGATTTTGTTTGAAAAACTTCGAGCCTTGCTTCGATCGCTGTGCTGTCCACATCTGAAAAACTTGGGATCTCGTTACACGTTATGTATGCCGGTGATTTGAATATAAAATGGGTTGGCTCCTTATGTTTCTGGGGTATTGCAAGGTACCCGCCTTGCAAGATACGTTTGGCATCGTCAGCGCTCAGGGCATCCGGTGGCCATTCATCTACGAAGAGGCATTCTGTATCTTCGTTAAGCATGCTTGCTGAAAAATGCTTGTCACGGGTTACGGTAGCCAGCTTGTCTTGCGAGATGATTCCTTGGAAAGGTGCGAACCAACTGGTTTTTCCAGAATCTGGCTCGCCGACGCAGCACAGCTTCTTCATCTTTTGGGGGAACTTTCCTTTCATTGATAGTTGGTACCATTTTTTGAGGAATTTTTCGAGGGTTTCTTTTTCTTGGAAGCTGTTTCGCAAACTGTTGACAAATATGGTTGGAAGAGGGGTCCTGTCTTCTTTGAACGTATACGACACGTATGCGCGTGGTGTGACTTTGCCTGTAAAATAATGATAATATCATCATATTTATACGGCTTAAACTTGTTCAGCAACAATTTACTGTTCTCAACGAAACACACAAAATTGAAAACAAAAGAAAAGCGATCAAGAAGATAAAGATCCTGAAAGTTAAAGTTAAAATTTTGACAGAAAGTGCTAAATTGTAAAATTGAAGTTTCCGTCTTCATTTCATCTGCCAGTTAACTGAAATTCTTTGCTCCTTGAAAGATTATATGTTTGATTGGCTGCTCACCTATATCGGATTCTTCCATCGCATTTTGGATGAAGCCTTTAGTTTCGAAACTGAAGCATGTGCCAAATGGCTTGACTTCGATCAGGTCGTAGTTGATTTCTAACTGCGGGACAATCTGGCAGCCTTTAAATGAAAGAATCGTTGAAACCATCTTCATTTGTGGTGCTAGTATATCAGCAATATGGGTGTTGCGAAGGAGGGTGTGGAGAAAGCTATCCACTGTGAGGCTCTTTACAAAGGCATACTTGCCTTCTGGTGCTTTTGTGTAGATGTGCCCTCGATGTAAGCGAACATTTAGCTTGTCCATGGCACGTTTCACCACGTCCACTGCCTTGCAGATCTGGCTTGATGGCTTTGATGGAATTGTGCTACTCGTTGTAGATTGGGAACCTTCACTTAGGTTTTCTTGTCTGTCCACAAGATCATATCGAAGGTCTGTGTACCTGAATATCAAAAGGCAGGATCAATTACAGCCAGCATTTAGCTAAATTTTGCTACACCAAAAGTCGGTGAATGGGTATGAGTAAGGTTAAGTAAGGATGAATAAGAGTAAAATCGGTTGAATAAGAAAACCTCGATTCAAAGAAACTAACTTGGAAAATCCTCATTCAATCTTATTCACTCTTATGCACCCTTATTCATTGTTATTCATTGGTATTCACTACTTCTACCTTGGAGAAAAGTTTCCAGGGTTTAAATACATTTTGATGTCATCATAAAATTGATGTATTTTGCCAGAACAACCGCAACAACATAAACAGGAAACATGGCGCCATTAATTCGTAGCAAGTTTGATCTTAAAACTTTCCTGTAGCAAGAATCAGTGAATAATTATGAATAATGCTGAGTAAAGATGAATAAGAGGGAACTAGGCTGAATAAGAAAACCTCTATTCCAAGAAACTAACTTGGAAAATTCTTATTCCCTCTTATTCACTCTTTTGCACCCTTATTCATTGTTATTCATCGGTATTCACTACTGCTACCTTGGAGAAAAGTTTCCAGGATTTCAATACATTATGATGTCATCATAGAATTGATGTATTTTGCCAGAACAACAGCAACAACATAAACAGGAAACATGACGCCATTAATTCGTAGCAAGTTTGATCTTAAAACTTTCCTGTAGCAAGAATCAGTGAATAATTATGAATAATGCTGAGTAAGGATGAATAAGAGGGAACTAGGCTGAATAAGAAAACCTCTATTCCAAGAAACTAACTTGGAAAATTCTTATTTCCTCTTATTTACTCTTATGCACCCTTATTCATTGTTAGTCATTGGTATTCACTACTTCTACCTAGGAGTGAATTTTACAGCGTATCAAAAGTCTCAAAAATTCATAGATTACTTACCTTATTCTGCTCAATGCTTCACGAAAGGCATCTCCGGTCTCTGTTGGGCATTTTTCCGTGATCGTTATGTGAAGTGGCAATCTGCCGAATTCTCTGCATTGTGGCAAGTCTCTAAAGTCGAGCTGTAAACCGGTCATGGACTTAACAAACTTTTGTGTAAAATCCAAGGTACCGCTCTCGGCGATCTCCAGTGCATAGGAATGATTATGATCTTTAATTGCCTGGCTGAGAGTTGCAGCATAAGCATCATCGATGCTGGTTTTCTTCCTTGCCAAGATTGGCTTACATTGGTCGATTTCCAGCCCAGACGTTAGAATTAGCTGCATTAGTTGCGAGCGAATTTCAGGAAGGCCGTTGTCAGGGACGTCCACCACCAACCAGAAACTAATGCCCGGTCGGACTTTTAGCGCTTCATCGGTCTCTTTTCTCTGTTCACTCTGTGAGCCCTTGCCAGCATCACCTTTTTTCCTACAACGTAAAGTGATGGTTAGAATCTAATGGTATTTTCTGCCTGTGACTACGAAAAGAACGTGATTATCAACCAACTGTTATGTGTTATCGCATATCAAATTGTTAAATGATTTAAGCAGTAAATGACATACCTTGACTCCTCTAAGTTGCCTTGTTCTTCTTCACTTGTCTCTTCTTCCGTGTCCTCTTCATCGTCCCTTTTCCTTTTCGTCCTTGAACTTTTCTTGTTCTTTTCCTTTGCTTTTCCTTCTTCGATGCCCGTGATGCAAGACCAAATAATCATTATGTCGCTGTTGCGCCCAAGAAGCATTTCCAGTTGTCTCCGTTTCACAGGAATCATTTGCTCTGCGAGCGTCTCATCATTTTTTTGGGCATCCCATAAGGCTCTTAAACAAACCACCGAGTAGTTCTTTGTGATCACTGGTACAACGAATGCTCGTAAAGCATTGTATATCGTTTTCGATGTCAGACGTCTTGAGGGCCTGAAACCTGGCATCGCATGAAATGAACGTCTTTCCGGATATATATATATATATATATATATATATATATATATATATATATATATATATATATATATATATATATATATATATGTATATATATACTCATAAGCTCAATCTCAATGCGTAATAGAAATAGATATATGAACTCAGAAAAAACACATTCTTGTAAACGTTTCGGCCGAAGCCTTCATCAGTATGTATATATATAAATATATATATACATATAGATAAATATATATATATATCTATATATATATATATATATAGATATAGATATATATATATATATCTATATATTTTCATATATAGATATATAGATATATATATGTATATATATATATATATATATATATATATATATATATATATATATATATATATATATATATATATATATATATATATATATATATATATATATATATATATATATATATATATATATATATATATATATATATATAAATATATATATAAGAAAAGAAAGCCGCCGGTCAAGACCTTGGCCGCTCTCGTTTTCGGAAGGAAGTTCACAAGTCTCGCTCTCCTTCCCCTTCCTCTTTCTTCTTCTTCTTCTCCCTCACCCGTTCGTTTGCTGATCGGAGCGAGTCTTGGAGCAAGTCCAATCAAAAGGACACTTATGACCGTAATGAATATGAAACAACACAGTAATATATGTGGGGCGGTATGATTGCGTTTCAAGTATTGAAGGATAAGGTATTTGTTGCTGAACAAGGACTTTATTCTACACAACTTGAGGAACAAATGTACTTACCCCTGAAAATTGTTTGAGGTTTTCAGCTATCAAAATTTGAGAGTTTATATGCACTGACGTGAACATTGAAGTACATCAGTCTGTTTTTGGTTCTAATTTTTGGTGTCTTTTGGCACAAAATTAATCTGCAGGTTCATATATTTTCATGTCCTTGTTTGCGGGGTGTTACTCTATTGGTTTTGCTTCGAAGAGCAGGGCGAGAAATATTTGTGTTTAACTAGATGTACTAGATAGAAATAAATCTTTTTCCAAATTCAGCATTTCCTACTGCCCGTGATAGAGCTATCTTTTCCAATGTTAACCTAGTAATTTGCAAACAAGATGACGTCATCAGCAGATACTTACAGATAGCATAGAAATCTAAACAGGATTTTTTATTTTATCATTTTGGATTAATTTGATTTCTCGCTTCAGGCCTCCGTTGAAGCTGGGAAGCTCTTGATGAGTCACCCTGTAGACAGGATGGCCGGATCTCTGATTATCACAGTACATCCAATGAAGAAGTCATGAATCGAAATAGAGCTCAGCACCTTCTTTGCTCACCTGCCTAACTGCAGCCTTATTTTTAATTAGTTTCGGTCGCTTATCTTTCTTCAAACAGAATAATCTATGATTCTTGCACAAGTTAGGACTAACTTTGCGTATCTAAAGCACAGTGAGCCCCATTAACACAAACCACACAAAATCTAATACAAAATGACGAGTGATCTGCCAGTGAGACACGTCGAGCGCGGCATCTGCGAAGACGCGTTCCGTTCATTCGTCAATGCTTCTTCGCAGATGCCGCGCTTGACATGTCTCACTAGCAGATGACTCATTTTGATTAGATTCAGACGAGATTCGAGATCTGAGGCCGTGATTCAAGATTAGGGACCGTGATTCGAGATTTGAGCCATGATTCCATCATAATTCCACTGATGAATGCGGAAAACAGCGTCAGCTTTTTCACTCTCTCATTATGAGTCCCTGTTGAGCAAGGTTGACCCTATGGATACAAGGGACTCATAGTCATGAGCCTACCTTCGAACCAGAGCTTTGGAATTTTGACCTGAACAAATTCTTGATGCACATAGAATGCGTCAATAATGGACCTTTTTAGCTATTCAGCAAAAGAGCCTGGATCGAGCGTTATTTTTATACATCTTTATACACGAGATTCGATCGATTGGCGTTAGAGCTTCTATCACTATTGTGCACATTCGAAAATTCTACAAGATGTAGCAAAGTATCGTTCGATTAAGATTCTTTTTCAGAATAGCTGTTGTAGCGACAAATCTGCAGGGGGAGCGAAACAAGAGAATTTTGGAATGAGTCTACCAAACCTTCTACCTTTATGAGCAAAAGATTCAGCAGGCCTGCCAAGCAAGCCCTTTTCGGAATTTGGGAGTCAATCAAGTACAAAGTTCGAGTCTTTTTAGTCTACCTTTTCAGAATAGACCTTTTAGCTATTCTGCAAAGATCCTGGATCGAGCGTTCTTTTTATACGTTTTATACATGAGATTCGATCGAGTGGCGTTGGAGCTTCTATCACTATTGTGCACATTCGAAAATTCTACAAAATGTAGCAAAGTATCGTTCGATTGAGATTCTTTTCCAGAATAGCTAAAAGGTCTATTAGTACGAATCAATCACTCCCTTTGATTGCAGTCCTTTATTTCGATGTGCTTCAAGAATTGCCTTAGGTTAAAATGCCCAAGCTCTGGTTTAGCTGGCAAGCTCTGGGCGCAAGATAGTTGCGCTTGCCGCGAAACAGACATGGACGAGTAGAGACCTCATGGGCCGAAAGGAGAACTCATTAGTTGTTCATCCACACCTGTCTTGAAAAAGATAAAACGTTAATCAGTTGTGATAACGAGCGTGTTCAAGTCACAATAATTGCAACTCCTTGCGACTCTCTGCGACTCATTGCGATTATATGGAAACCAGGCGTTACTGACATTGAGCCCCTTCTTAGATTACAAAGTTGGACTGTGTAATCAACTATCAGAAATTTAGTCTCTGAATTTCAAAACAAAACAATGTGTGGCTACGGCAGGGCATCTTCCCTGGGTAACTGCCATATTTACCAGTACAGAATGTGCAATTTTGGGGTACCTTTTTCAAGAAGAAAATAAGATCACAAATAGACACAAATTTCTGGATGCCCCTTTAGAAAATAACTTTTTAGGGGATCGATTTTGAGCTAATTTCATATACTTGGTTCAAATTTTGGTTTTGTGTCACAATTTCAGGATATTTACTTTGAATGGCTTGTTAATTTTAGGGTATGGTTTCTGGAAAATTAATAAACTTGAGGATTTGATGTCACGAGTCCAAACGGCTCACCCACGTCATCTGCCTATTGAAGTTATCGACAAGTGGATTATTGGCTCAGAACTCAAAAATTTTAAAAATCGAAAAATCTCCACTAGTCTTTTGCTTGGGAAAAGATTAAGTGAATAAATCTTTAAATTTGACTGTGAATCTTATGATAAATCTTGCAAAATCGAGAAATCTTACGAGAGAGTTTACCCACATGCAGCTGAACGTCGACTGATCATTTTCCTCGTGGTTTTATGCTAAAGACGCAACAAGCGTAGGGGGAGATATAATTTAGGGGGCTGCCAATGGGAAATCCATTGTCTACGAAACTTTGCCCGACTTTAGGATCATCTTCTGCGCTATTATGGCCGAATTTTCGCAAATTTTTCAAACGTTAGGGGGGCTGCGGCACCCCAAACCTCTGTCTTCTAAGCCTATGGAAGAAGACTATTCCCGTTTGAGATGTCGACCCCATACCGTGCTATTCACTCGCTTGCGCATTACTGTAAACAACCTGTCTCCGTATAGATAGTCCTTTACAGTCCAGCGCCTCTAAAGTAAACTGTTTAGAATATCTCCACTCAACCTTCCCGTCCTGCTTCGTGCGCAATGCTGATGATCCATCGAAACTTTTGAAGACAAAAATGAATTGGAAATTGACTTTTCACAAATCATGATACCAAAGTTTATTTGTTTATTTCTGTTTTTGTTTATCAGCACCATTTTTGGAACACGAAGGGGGCCTAATCACAGGGTGAATCTGAAGATATGGAAAGATGTGAGAAGAGGAGGTTTGTTGCTTTATTTGCTAGTTGTTTATGGACCAAGCCACACTCCATAGTCACGAGAACTATTTCGCGAACTATTTTTGCTATTCTAGATTTTTTGTCTCAGACCTGCCAGAGTATTTGCTCACTGACTCGCAGAAGTTAGCCAGAGTTTGCAGATATTTTCACCTAGGATTTTTATGATATTTTTCCTAACTCAAAAGTTCAAAAATCTGAAAAGACTTGCTCAAAGACAGGATCAAGCATGCATTCCTTCTCCTCAACCAACGGAATTATCTATTCAAACAGCAAGTCTACAGACAATTGATACCAAAACTTGTATATATTTCAGGACAAAGACGACGGCAATAGACATTTTCTTCTTCTTTCAGTTCATGTTAGCATCTTGACTCGAAACATGTGGTGCCAAGCAGGGACGTTGGAAGCATCTCAAACTTGGGGGGGGCACGACACTTCGAGGGCACTTTTTCCTTAAGAAAAAGGGGGCAATCTCTAAAAATAGAAAGGGCACTTCTTTCTTTACAGTGAAATCTTGGGGGCACGTGCCCCTAGTGCCCCCCAGTTCCTACATCTATGGTTCCAAGTTTCCAAGTCATCAATAAATCAATATGAGTCAATAATATTGTACGCATCTCCCTTATAAGTCTCGCCATTCATTATAAGAGACTCAGGCCTGATTTTGATAAATAGAGTACCTCTCTACTAGAAACTATACAGGCTCATTCATATTCAGTTTCTTTTACAATGGTACATAGTAATATTTCGTGGCATATATTTGAATATGTCTCCAATTTGGATCGGTCTCAGTCCTGTAGAAAGAAGAATGAAATTTTTAAGCCAAGATTGTTACAGTTTCAAGAAACTGTCAGTACTGTCTCGAACCATTAGATCCTTGTGCAACAGTGCAAATTTCTAAAACGCTTTCTTAACAATTTTAATAGCTGTTTGCGACGTAAAAGTTTTTCTTACACCATGGTATATACACCCTGAAGAAAGGCTTTCTGCTCTTTCTCACTTTTTCTCACTTTTCGTTTGCGCGCCTCGCTTTCGATCTCTCCCTTAAAGCATTACGTCATAGCTTCGCAATCGCAAATGAGGCTCAGAGGAAGGCCTCTTTATCATAGGGTGGGGGGGTTATTTAACTTCCTGGGGTCCCTGTGATTCTGGCTTGGCTGACTTAACGCTAGTGACATTTTACTTCAAAGGCACACCTTCGTGGTTGTGATTAGCTAGTTGTGATGTTGAAATGAAAAATAAAGCTCTGGCCTTGGAGTAATTACCAAGCCTTTATGCTCTTGGATCATACTTTGTTTCGAGAATAAAGGGAATCAGATCATTATCATATCGTGAATTTCACTGTACAGCGAAATTACTGAGCCTTGCCTAATTCTTTTCTTCTTGATTATCTTGCTTACCCAATCATCGCCACGACAGTGTGCCTTTAACTGGTCACATGAGGTCCATGCAAGTGTCCAAACCTTTGAGGAAGCACTGAATGATTTCAAGAAAACTATAGTGCGTGAATGTCTACGATATGGTATGAAGCACAAATCTTTCACTCATGGGGCTGAAGGTTTAGTGATTTGATTACGTCATATCTTCAAATGAGCTGGATAAAGTTTGCTGTAATTTTGAATAAAATTGAAGCTTTCAAAATGGTCCAACGGTAACAGTATGCTGGACGAGGCAGCAGCAAGTTCCCATTTTTGAAATTCATAAAATAAAGCGTAATTCACGGATCTGAATGATTCTAATTCTAGTTAAAAGCCGAAAAAATGGAAGTATTTTTGTGATTTTTCTTGCTGTCCTAGGAGCATTAAAACTACACGTAAGATCAACTTTACGAAAATTTCATTGTCGCAAAATAACTGAAAAATGACCCAAAACATTGATGAAGCCATAAAGGACTCCTCGCGCAGAGCAATAAAGAAATGCAATTCCCGTGGGTTAGATACATCCGCTGCACATTTATTGCCATGGGATTGAAATTTTAGGCCCGTTTTCAGTCATTTTGTAGCCAAGAAATTTTCTTAAGTTGACTTTACCTATATTTCTGGTGCTGGAAAAGACAGTAAGAAAGATCACAAAAATACTTCGATCTCTCGGCATTTTACTTGAAATTGAATCTTCCTTGTGTGCGAAGAATGGACTCTTGGTGCAAAGAATTTCAAATCTGTCAAAACTTGAAACTTTTTTCTGTCTCACACGGTAGAAAAGTGGCCAAAGTTTCTTTCAAGACATTCGATCCGAAGAAATAGGTGATAAAATTTCAAATTAGCCTTTCAAAGATTTGTAACATATGATGCCTCTGTGACTTTCTGTATTGAAGGTTCATTTTTCGTTCATTATGCAGGACGTCAAGACATTCCTTCATCACCTAGCAACAATGCAGCTCCTCCCAGCAACAGTCAACCAAGTTTACAAGATGCTACCCCATTCGATGCACCGAGCTCCCAATCAAGGAGCGGAGGAGGAAACGACGACAAAGATAAAAACGTCGATATAAATGTCTTCCTGCCTAAAAAGAAACTTGGAGAACAAGGCATGTCAATGGGAGGCCAAATGCCCATGGAGAGTCCCATGGCAATGCAACGCCCTATGATGGCATATCCAGCAGACAGCAATAGTTACGCTATGCCTATGATCAACGAACTATCACGTGCTTTAGAACGCCAGCAAATGTCTCAAGAGATGTCTCACATGTCACATGCCATATCTCAGACGATGGTCGATGCCTTATTACTCGCTGATCACCATGATCATCATGACCATCACGACCACCATGACATATTTCATCACCACGATCATCATGATCACCATCTAGATCTTCATGATTTGGAAGATGCGTTCGATCACTTTCATCATCATGATCATGAAGATGAGATTGCCCATGCTTTGAAGTCTGCTTTTAAAAGCGTTATCCACGAGGTATTTCAAGTTTTGCTTTCCCTTGACGCTTTGAATTAGCTTTCGCGTAACCACTGTATTATTCAAAGACCGAGATACAGGTGGTTCCAAGGGGGCCGTGACCCCCTCAAAAATTTTCAGTAGTTGCTGCAGTAAATCGTTATTCCTTTATTAGTATTTCAGAATATCATATGGGTACGCCATTTTCTTTTGTATGTCTCGTTTAATTTCTATCTTTCATTAGTCTAGGAAGCCCTTTGGTGGTCTGTACAAGCAATCAAACTTGTCCTACACCAGAGCCATGTGTGCATCCCAAAATATATTTACCTGTAAAGTCAATCAGTATTGAGGAACAAACATTAGCGTTATTTTAAGCCAATTTGAGGAGCCTTGTATCAATTTTTTCCAGGGGAGTACCCCCAGACCTCCTTCAAGGTTTAACTCGCTTCGCTCGTCGCCCGGTTTTCCCATGGCCCCCTCAAGTAAAAAATCGTATCTCGGTCCTTGGTATTATTGGCCAACTTTAAAGGAAATTAATAATGATAGAAGGGCTACCGTCAAAGCTCTGTTAAACCCCCGTCGCTATAAGAGCCCCCACCCTATTGAGCCCCTCCCCTACTTATATCAAACATATCAAGTTAACAACACTGATTTTTCATTCATATAGCAACACAAGTTTGCAGGGTTTAGGGTAAAAACTGTGTCGAATTTGCGCATTTGACTCGTAAGTTGTGTGTTGACTCTTCAAGGTATATGGTAAAAACATCCAATAGCTATTATTCACATTCTTGTCGTTTGACTTCTTGAATAGGCCGCCCCCTTTCTTTCAACACCCCTCTAGAACCTCCGAAATTAGATAGGCCTCCCGGGCTTAACAGAGCTTGTAAGGTATATTTACCAGTCATATGATGACCACGTGACACTTTGCTTAAAAAATTGTATCCATATTCGAAAAGAGCTTACCAGAATAGAACAGAATAGAGAATAGAGCTTAACATAACTTAACAGAGTAGAGCTTACCTTCAGTCACGTAAGGGAAACTGATTAACGGTGTCGGTCATACCTCTCTCATGGGAAAAATTTGTTCACATGTAAATGGGATAAGATTGATACAGTTTTTAGATAAATTCCCGAGCACTATTAACCATGAAATCTCTTTCAGATAAAAGGTAAACCTAAGGAAGAAGACGAAGTTCTTGTTAGGCCCGCGTCTGATGTTAGAACTACACCACCAATGGCAGCTCCCGCCGAACCAGAAACACAGTATATTGAAGAAGAGCCACCTCCTGCTGCTCCCGTTACTGAACCTCCCGCTGCTCCTCCTGCAGCAGCACCACCACCACCAGCCGTGCCACCGCCACCACCACCAGTTGCTGCTGCACCGCCACCACCTCCACCAGTCGCTGCTGCTCCACCGCCACCGCCACCTGTTGCTGCTCCACCACCACCTCCTCCACCAGTAGCCGCTGCTCCCCCACCACCGCCACCAGTTGCAGCTGCACCACCACCTCCTCCACCTCCAAGAGTAGTTGCTGCCCCACCTCCGCCACCACCGCCAGTTGCTGCAGCCCCACCACCTCCTCCTCCTGTGGCTGCAGCTCCACCACCACCTGCTCCAGTTGCAGCTGCTCCACCACCACCTCCTCCTGTAGTAGCTGCCCCACCACCACCTCCTCCTGTGGCAGCAGCTCCACCTCCTCCTGTAGCAGCGGCCCCACCACCTCCCCCACCTGCTGTAGTAGCCGCCCCACCTCCTCCGCCACCTGTGATAGCTGCTCCTCCACCACCACCTCCAACAATTATCGAATCACCGCCACCTCCACCACCAAAGATTATCGAACCACCACCACCTCAACCACCAAAAGTGATTTCAGCCCCAGCCGCCAAACCAGGAGTCTTGCAGCAACCTGGCGTCGCACAAGGACAAGGAGCTGCAGGCCTTCCTCCAGGTGCAAACCCCTATTTAGCTGGAGCTCCCGGGGCTGCTGCACCTCCCGGAGCTCTTGCTGCGGCTGGATATCCTGAAAGTCCTGGAGGTCCAGAAAATTCGGAAGAAGATGAGAATGGCCCTCCAGGCACACATTTGCATTCTGAACATCCTACGAACGCACCAGGCTCAACTCCGGGGTCACCGTCTGGCGGGCCATCAGCACAACCAACGGCGACACAGCCTTCAGGAGCTGCATCACCTTCAGCACCCTCAGCAGCAGGAGCTGATACCGGGCAGTCTCCCTCTGTTTCAGATGCAACAAAGGAGAAGGAGTCTGTTTCCGGAGCTTTGAAAGATTTCAGCACGGGAAATAAAAAAGGGTATAAAATTCTTGGTGATATTCTAGCGAAAGCGATGATTAAAGCAGAGAGAAAATTAGAACATGGAATGCAAGGTGCTGTGATAGAAAAAGGAAGAGGCGAAAGGATAGTGAAGCAACATGCTGGTAAATATGATGAGAAAACTGATAGAGAGGATGAAGAGAGATCAGATCGAAACGAAGAGTATGGAGATGATGATCAAGAAGGTAATGGAACGGATATGGCTTCTCATAAATCAGCATCTAGGGCGCGAAAACACCGTGGTAGGGTGGATGAAAATGAGGCCTCTGATCATGGGAGTGGCTTTCAAGAAAATGAGGGTCAGAGTTTAGCTGAAAATGAAGATGAGCACAGAGAGGAGGCCTCACTTCGCCGCAGGGTAAAAGGAGGGCAGCGTTCTAGAACTGGTCATAAGCAATTCTATGCAGCTCGCAAGCCAGGACCACGCATGACAGAGCACAGCGCACAACATTCTGATAGTGAGTCCGGTGGAAGGCCTTCGAGAATGAAATCAACAAGGGTAAAGCATGGCTCGAAAATGAGATCTAGGTCTTCTTTCCGAGCTGGCGACACCAATAATGAGAACACACTTGCGAAGGAAACTGCTGGGGATGCAGAGCATGAAGAACTTTATGAAGATGTCCGTGAGAGGTCGAAAACAAAAGAGGAAAAAGAACATGGGGGACTAGAAAATCTGTTTAGAAGTTCGAAAGCTAGAAAACGGAAGCAGAAGAAGCTTCTAGATTCTTTCAAGCATACAAATTTCAGCTTCAAGAAATCTGAACGATATTAGAATTGCATTCTTTGTCGTTAGAAGTACAAAAGTGTTGTTTTTGTTGTTACTGTTGCAAGAACAAAAGCGTTATTTTTGTTGCAAGGAAATGGCCTTCGAAATCAAACGTTTCATTTCTTTTGCGACAATACTTGAGTCTGCAAAATTATATTGCATTACTTGTGATGAAAATGTAGCATTATTTGAGTATGAGAATGTTTTTCTCAGGCGAAGTTTCGTTTAAGAGACATGTGTTTACATTTAATGTTGTTTCTACGAGTAATATCAAGACATTAATGTTGTACCTACTGGGTTATGTAGAAAGAGAAAAACGTAGCAATAGAAGTTAGTATCGGCATTATAGATAATATTTCTGTATAATCATAAGCCGTTGCGACAACGTTGTGATGCCTTGAATGGGAAAATTGTTGGCCCATGCCATGGACCGCTGAATGGACCGTAACCTTCGACCCGAATTATTCTTGCCACCATTTTGCTAGATACCGTAAAGGCCCTATATAGTTCAACTCTCTATTGTTCCCCCTCTCTGTTAAACGCCTCCCTTCTGAGCTAAAATCTCATTTTGCCTTTCTCTCCATTGAGCCCCCCTTCCACTTATCTCAAATGCCAGAGCTTATCAAAGATTCCATTTATTCATATAAACAAAGTTGCAAGTTAATTTTGATATGGTTTGGGATAAAGCTATGTCGAATTTGTGTGTTTTACTATAAAATGTTGTATCGGCCAAATATGGGGTAAAAGAATAAAAAGCTACCATTACCCTTGTGATTTGGCTTTTTGAATACGAGCTCCTTGCTAAAAGAATCCTATCTCTTTTAAGCTCCCTCCAGTGTCTCTGAAATTGCATACGTCCATCGGGGGCTCAATAGAGCTTTTAGGGTATCTTGATTTGCTGTATTCTTCGAAATTGAATTGTCTTTACATGCACAAGTATTTAATGCTCAGAGTGTGTATTTTATAGAGTTTAATGTGGATGTTTCTTCTGTAAGAGACTCCTACCGGCAAAAGAAATAAGGAATTTAGAAACTCAAGCAGTAGTTAAGTAGGACGTCATATATATGTTCATGTTACTCAGGGATCGGACTTTTCCCAATAGTTCATGCAATTTTCTCTTCAAAGTGGTACTTTTATCCTAATCCAATGGTCCCTGCTATTGACTTTTAGCGTACCTGGTACCGGCCATTTTGGTACCTTGCATTACTTTGGTATTGTGGTACATTGTACGTGTCATTATCCTCTAGATGCATCTATTTATGAAATGATATATTTTCTATCAGTATCAAAGCTTGGCATCTCGAGTACACACGCACATCATTCCATGTCAAATGAAATCAGTAGAGTAGCACTATAGTTTCCTTTATGTTACACCTTGTTTGATCAGTGGCATCGTGGCCGGGGGGCCAGGGGGTCATGGCCCCCTGCAATAATTTTGTCGGAAATTTCGGCAATTTTCCCCTCTTGTCGGAAAAATTGTAATTTGATCAATCGATTCTTACATTTTATGTGGCTCATCTATAGCAAGTGAAATACAACTGAAAGCCCCGCTTTTTCGGTCAAGAACCAAAGCTCTTTACTGAAACTCTTTACTGTTCTGTACTTTGATAGATTCTTCACTGTTATGGCACTTCGAAATGACTACAGTTCAAAGATATTTGGCCATTGCAATCCGTTTTATTCCCAATTAAACTTTGTCGGAAAAATGTCTCTTTGTCGGGAAGTTCTGAACTTTGCCCCCCCTCCCTAAAAACTATGCTCCCACGACGCCACTGTCTTTGATAGAATGATTTTTATTGCTAATAGCTTAGATTATACATTAATCGTATCACTATAGAAATTACTTTGTAAAAATGGATTTTGAAGCTTATCAAAAGCATTTTCTTTTATAGTTTTCTGCAAGATGAGAGGAAATCATAATTGATTTGTGCTAAACCTGAAATCAGTTATATTTCATCCAATTTTGAGTTTGGGCGAAGAAGGTAAGCCTATACCATTGTTCTTTCGTTAAAGAATAGGGATTTTCCGAAAAGCAGCGACTTCATCAAACATGTAGCCAATAGGAATTCTTTGGTGAATAACATGTATTCTTGAAGAAGAAAAGCACCCATTTTGCTCCTTTTCGGCGGAAAACTGCAGCCTGTAGCCTTCCTTTTTTAAAAAAAAATCAGCAAGTTTAAAAATGCATGATTTTTCAGCAGAAGGTAAGCCTTTAGCCTTACTTTCTGACAAAATATTTGAAATTTCAAAAACATCTGATTCTTGAAAAAAAGGTAAGCCTTTAGCCTTACTTTTTGACAAAATATTTGAAATTTCAAAAACACCTGATTCTTGAAAAAAGGTAAGCCTTTAGCCTTACTTTCTGACAAAATATTTGAAATTTCAAAAACACCTGATTCTTGAAAAAAAGGTAAGCCTTTAGCCTTACTTTTTGACAAAATATTTGAAATTTCAAAAACACCTGATTCTTGAAAAAAAGGTAAGCCTTTAGCCTTACTTTCTGACAAAATATTTGAAATTTCAAAAACACCTGATTCTTGAAAAAAAGGTAAGCCTTTAGCCTTACTTTCTGACAAAATATTTGAAGTTTCAAAAACACCTGATTCTTGAAAAAAAGGTAAGCCTATAGCCTTACTTTCTGACAAAATATTTGAAGTTTCAAAAACACCTGATTCTTGAAAAAAAGGTAAGCCTTTAGCCTTACTTTCTGACAAAATATTTGAAATTTCAAAAACACCTGATTCTTGAAAAAAAGGTAAGCCTTTAGCCTTACTTTCTGACAAAATATTTGAAATTTCAAAAACATCTGATTCTTGAAAAAAAGGTAAGCCTTTAGCCTTACTTTCTGACAAAATATTTGAAATTTCAAAAACACCTGATTCTTGAAAAAAAAGGTAAGCCTTTAGCCTTACTTTCTGACAAAATATTTGAAATTTCAAAAACACCTGATTCTTGAAAAAAAGGTAAGCCTTTAGCCTTACTTTCTGACAAAATATTTGAAATTTCAAAAACACCTGATTCTTGAAAAAAAGGTAAGCCTTTAGCCTTACTTTCTGACAAAATATTTGAAATTTCAAAAACACCTGATTCTTGAAAAAAAGGTAAGCCTATAGCCTTACTTTTTGACAAAATATTTGAAGTTTCAAAAACACCTGATTCTTGAAAAAAAGGTAAGCCTTTAGCCTTACTTTTTGACAAAATATTTGAAGTTTCAAAAACACCTGATTCTTGAAAAAAAGGTAAGCCTATAGCCTTACTTTTTGACAAAAAATTTCAGAAACACCTGATTTTTGAGAAAAAGGTAAGCCTTAGAGAAATTTTTGACAGAAAATTTCGAATTTCAAAAACACCTGATTTTAGAGAAAAAGGTAGGCCGATAGCCTTACGTTTTCCAAAAAATTTCGAATTTCAAAACATCTGATTTTTGAAAAATAGGTAAGCCTTACTTTTTGACAAAAAATTTCTAATTTCAAAAACGCCTGATTTTTTAGAAAAAGATAAGCCTATAGCCTTACTTTTTGACAAAAAATTCTAATTTCAAAAGCACCATATTTTTGAGAAAAGGTAAGCCTATAGCCTTACTTTTGGCAAAAATATTGTAATTTCAAAAGAACCTTATTTTTGAGAAAAAGGCAAACCTATAGCCTTACTTTCTGACAAAAAATTTCGAATTTCAAAAACATCTGATTTTTGAAAATAGGTAAGCCTATAGCCTTACTTTTTGACAAAAAATTGTAATTTCAAAAGCACCATATTTTTGAGAAAAGGGTAAGCCTATAGTCTTACTTTTAGACAAAAAATTGTAATTTCAAAAGCACTATATTTTTGAGAAAAAGGTAAGCCTATAGCCTTACTTTTTGACAAAAAATTGTAATTTCAAAAGCACCTTATTTTTGAGAAAAAGTTAAGCCTATAGCCTTACTTTCTGACAAAAAATTTCGAATTTCAAAAACACCTTATTTTTGAGAAAAAGGTAAGCCTATAGTCTTACTTTTTAATAAAAAAATTGGAATTTCAAAAACACCTGATTTTTGAGAAAAAGGTAAGCCTATAGTCTTTCTTTTTAATAAAAAAATTGGAATTTCAAAAACACCTGATTTTTGAGAAAAAGGTAAGCCTATAGCCTTACTTTCTGACAAAAAATTTCGAATTTCAAAAGCACCTTATTTTTGAGAAAAAGGTAAGCCCATAGTCTTACTTTTAGACAAAAAATTGTAATTTCAAAAGCACCATATTTTTGAGAAAAAGTTAAGCCTATAGCCTTACTTTCTGACAAAAAATTTCGAATTTCAAAAACACCTTATTTTTGAGAAAAAGGTAAGCCTATAGTCTCACTTTTTAATAACAAACTTGGAATTTCAAAAACACCAGATTTTTGAGAAAAAGGTAAGCCTATAGTCTTACTTTTTAATAAAAAAGTTGGAATTTCAAAAACACCTGATTTTTGAGAAAAAGGTAAGCCTATAGCCTTACTTTTTCACAAAAAGCTTCGAATTTCAAAAACATCTGATTATTGAGAACAAGGTAAGCCTATAGCCTTTCTTTTTCAGAAAAAGTTTCGAATTTCAAAAACATCTGATTATTGAAAACAAGGTAAGCCTATAGCCTTACTTTTTGACAAAAATATTGTAATTTCAAAAGCACCATATTTTTGAGAAAAAGGTAAGCCTATAGCCTTACTTTCTGACAAAAAATTTCGAATTTCAAAAACACCTTATTTTTTAGAAGAGGGTAAGCCTATAGTCTTACTTTTTAATAAAAAAATTGGAATTTCAAAAACGCCTGATTTTTGAGAAAAAGGTAAGCCTATAGCCTTACTTTCTGACAAAAAATTTCGAATTTCAAAAACACCTTATTTTTGAGAAAAAGGTAAGCCTATAGTCTTACTTTTTAATAAAAAAATTGGAATTTCAAAAACACCTGATTTTTGAGAAAAAGGTAAGCCTATAGCCTTACTTTTTGACAAAAAATTGGAATTTCAAAAACACCTGATTTTTGAGAAAAAGGTAAGCCTATAGCCTTACTTTTTGACAAAAAAGTTGTAATTTCAAAAGCACCATATTTTCAGAAAAAGGTAAGCCTATAGCCTTACTTTTTGACAAAAGTATTGTAATTTCAAAAGCACCTTATTTTTGAGAAAAAGGTAAGCCTATAGCCTTACTTTCTGACAAAAAATTTCTAATTTCAAAAACACCTTATTTTTGAGAAAAAGGTAAGCCTATAGCCTTACTTTTTGACAAAAAATTGGAATTTCAAAGACACCTGATTTTTGAGAAAAAGGTAAGCCTATAGTCTTACTTTTTAGTAAAACAATTGGAATTTCGAAAACACCTGATTTTTGAGAAAAAGGTAAGCCTATAGCCTTACTTTCTGACAAAAAATTTCTAATTTCAAAAACACCTTATTTTTGAGAAAAAGGTAAGCCTATAGCCTTACTTTTTGACAAAAAATTGGAATTTCAAAGACACCTGATTTTTGAGAAAAAGGTAAGCCTATAGTCTTACTTTTTAATAACAAACTTGGAATTTCAAAAGCAACATATTTTTGAGAAAAAGGTAAGCCTATAGTCTTACTTTTTGACAAAAAATTTCGAATTTCAAAAACACCTTATTTTTGAGAAAAAGGTAAGCCTATAGTCTTACCTTTTAATAAAAAAATTGGAATTTCAAAAACACCAGATTTTTGAGAAACAGGTAAGCCTATAGCCTTACTTTTTGACAAAAAAGTTCTAATTTCAAAAACGCCTGATTTTTGAGAAAAAGGTAAGCCTATAGCCTTACTTTCTGACAAAAAATTTCGAATTTCAAAAACACCTTATTTTTGAGAAAAAGGTAAGCCTATAGTCTTACTTTTTAATAAAAAAATTGGAATTTCAAAAACACCTGATTTTTGAGAAAAAGGTAAGCCTATAGCCTTACTTTTTGACAAAAAATTGGAATTTCCAAGACACCTGATTTTTTGAGAAAAAGGTAAGCCTATAGCCTTACTTTTTGACAAAAAAATTGTAATTTCAAAAGCACCATATTTTGAGAAAAAGGTAAGCCTATAGCCTTACTTTTTGACAAAAAATTGGAATTTCAAAAACACCTGATTTTTTGAGAAAAAGGTAAGCCTATAGTCTTACTTTTCAATAAAAAAATTGGAATTTTAAAAACACCTGATTTTTGAGAAAAAGGTAAGCCTATTGCCTTACTTTTTGACAAAAAAGTTCTAATTTCAAAAACGCCTGATTTTTGAGAAAAAGGTAAGCCTATAGCCTTACTTTCTGACAAAAAATTTCGAATTTCAAAAACACCTGATTTTTGAGAAAAAGGTAAGCCTATAGCCTTACTTTTTGACAAAAAAGTTCTAATTTCAAAAACGCCTGATTTTTGAGAAAAAGGTAAGCCTATAGCCTTACTTTCTGACAAAAAATTTCGAATTTCAAAAACACCTGATTTTTGAGAAAAAGGTAAGCCTATAGCCTTACTTTTTGACAAAAAATTGGAATTTCCAAGACACCTGATTTTTTGAGAAAAAGGTAAGCCTATAGCCTTACTTTTTGACAAAAAAATTGTAATTTCAAAAGCACCATATTTTGAGAAAAAGGTAAGCCTATAGCCTTACTTTTTGACAAAAAATTGGAATTTCAAAAACACCTGATTTTTTGAGAAAAAGGTAAGCCTATAGTCTTACTTTTTAATAAAAAAAACTGGAATTTCAAAAACACCTGATTTTTGAGAAAAAGGTAAGCCTATAGTCTTACTTTTCAATAAAAAAATTGGAATTTCAAAAACACCTGATTTTTGAGAAAAAGGTAAGCCTATTGCCTTACTTTTTGACAAAAAATTGGAATTTCAAAAACACCTGATTTTTTGAGAAAAAGGTAAGCCTATAGCCTTACTTTTCCACAAAAAATTTCGAATTTCAAAAACATCTGATTTTTCAGAAAAAGGTAAGCCTATAGCCTTACTTTTTTAGAAAAAACTTCGAATTTCAAAAACCTGATTCTTGAGAAAAAGGTAAGCCTATAGCCTTACTTTTTGACAAAAAAATTGTAATTTCAAAAGCACCATATTTTTGAGAAAAAGTTAAGCCTATAGCCTTACTTTTTGACAAAAAATTTCGAATTTCAAAAGCATCTTATTTTTGAGGAAAAGGTAAGCCTATAGTCTTACTTTTTGACAAAAAAATCGGAATTTCAAAAACACCTGATTTTTGAGAAAAAGGTACGCCTACAGCCTTACTTTTCGACAAAAATTTGTAATTTCAAAAACACCTGATTTTTGAGAAAAAGGTAAGCACTTTTAGAGGAAGATAGGAATTCTCAAAGACACCTGACTGAAGCGAATAAAGCCTTCTTTTTGAAAAAATGTTACCACATTCAAAAAGATGCAATGTAGGCAAAATGGAAACACCAAGGGCTCCAGATGTAAAACAGAGAAACGAAAATATTCAATGGCTTCATCATAAATCTCTATTGCCTAAAACAGGCTTGCTGTTAATAGGCAGACTAAATCTACAGTGTAACTATTTCATCAGCTATAGTAAGATGACATTTGTTGTATAATCCTGCAACAGCAAAAGTTCTTTTAATGCTTTTTCAAACAGCAATAAATACGTTTTACTTTGTCAAGTGCGTTATAAATATCAAAGTGCATGAAAAATTCTACGTAGCATGTGATTTTAATACTGTGTATTTGAATATTATAAATAGTGGATCCTCAAAAGTAAGGAAAATTTGCCACATAAGATGGAGATAAATGCTAATTAGGTAGAAGCTGACTGCTTTGTAGTATATAACTTCGCATTGAATGCAGAAGTCTTTTAGTAGGCTATCAATATGACATTTCTTCGTCAAAATTTCTCCAGGCGTTTGAGTCAAACTTGAGACTGTAAGCTATAAGTCTTTGTTCCTAACTCTTATTTTCAATCTTCTTCTCGATCAATTACAACAAAGAAGGAACAGAATTAAAATCAACTAGTTTTGAAGTCGATTTAAACCACGCATGGCTTGTGTATCATTTCACGCTTTAACCTAACTCCAACGAATTTCCTAATGCAGAAGAAAATGGTCATAGATTCGTGGACAATATCTAAGTTTTAGAGCAAAAAAAACTCTGTAATTAACTTTCAGCACTTGAACCTTGTTGACATCAGCCCCTGCTTATCGCTTCCATTTCGAAGTACAGTCGTTCTTTGTATAACTAAACATTGAAAGCTATTTTTATTGCTTCAGTATACCAGAATTTGATATTATAATTTAGGATTTCGATTACATTACGGAGCCTCATTCTGATTTAGATCGACACTCAAGCTTTGATCAGTGATTCAAAAGTAAGCAATCTGATCTAAATCACAAGAATCAATGATTATGAGCTCTTGTGATCCAATGGGAAGTCTCGTACCCTAGCAATCATCGCTGGCAAGTCACTGGTGAAAGGAAACAATTCTTCGAATCGATTTGTCGCTGTATCCCATTGACAATAGTGCATTGCTCAAAGGAAGCTGGATGAGGTGGCTGTTTTCTGCTGAGCTAATTTATTGCGACTGCTCCGCAAAAATTCAAAATAAATGTCTCATACTAGAGATTAGCCTTTGCACTAAACAATTAAGCCTTCATATATCTAAGGATTGCTGCGATGTAAATAGATTTCCAACGAGTATTTTCGTTGATCTTTTATCCAAAAATCAGCCTGTATTTAGATAAGGATATTTTCTTTCAAAATGCGATATTTGATGCACAAAACGAGGATTTTGTTTACATATTTCTTATCCAGCTCCTTTAATGATATGATGTAGGGCAATCTTAGCTTACAGAACACTCCAATATAGCCATTTTTCTCCAAACCCGTGTGGCAATAAGTACTGTATAAAGTACAAATAAACCTATGAAAGAATTCAAAGTTAAACTACGAATACAAACGTATCAATTAATTTCTACAATAAAGTTTAGTGTTTCATGAGCTCGAGTACATTTCTTCCTTCATTCTTTTCCGTCGGCTTCGTGATTCTTCGATTATTCGTTTCAACTCATCGTCGCCCTCTTGGACCGTTTGATGTGAGGAATAGCTCTTGGCGGTTTCAACTGGTTTTTCGTCGCCTCGTGCTTCCGACCTGAGAAGGAAAAGAAAGTAATGAGATATAGCTCAGTTTACAAATTGTTTTTTGCTGTGTCGAATTTGTTAGATGCTGATAAGAACTTCTAAGTATCAACTAAATTCGACATAAAAGCGATGTTTAACTCAGCTGCTGTTTTAGATAGATAAAACGGCAGGAGTTCACCAGTTCCGTCGTGTCAAGCGGCAGAAACACTACTTGATTTGCACATGGTATTTCTGCCCTGTTTAATAAGTAAAATTCTAGGCTATGGCCTGTGATTTCTATGTGTGATCACTCACTGCGCTTGTGGATTTAAAAAATTGCCATTTAACAATTTTAGTTTAATTTCGACGCAGCAGAGAACGATATTTAAACTAGCCCTTCGATAGCGAAGATAGCAGTGAAATAACCTCTGCACCCCAGTGTGTTTTTATTTCTAAATACAAGACGATTTGGTCCGATGCTTACAGTCCGGTCATTGCATAAAAGGCATTGCTTGATCAGGTTTACAAACAGATCATAATGTTGAGAATCTAAAGTGTACTGGAGAATACTTCCTATCAATACAATGACTGGACAACTTCAGTGGAGTAGGGAGGGAGAGACATCTACAAAGTAAAGCGGTAAAGGTTTTCCGGCAAAAAAGTCAGCAACAGGCCTTTATTCAATAGAGAGGAGTTAGGTTCCACATTCAGGGAAGGTAAATAAAACAATCTAAGTTGGTGAGTCCAAAAACGAAAGAAACGAACTGTGTTCAGTTACCTTCTTTCAGAGCCTTGCAACTGCACTTCGATCGTTCCACCCGTGCTGCTATACATTTGTCTTGAATCAGTTTTTTCAGTTGTTGTCGAATAAGATGATGATGGTTGGCCGGTAGAGACAGTCCTGCTTGACCTAACTGAGGATGAAGTCCTTCCAGTTGAGCTTGTTCTCGACGATGATCCTCCCCTACCTGACGTCTGGATGTCCATACTCCTTGAGCCGGACACATGGACATCCATAGTCCTTTGGCCGGACGCTTGGACATCCGCATCCCTTGAGCCGGACGTCTGGACATCCATACTCCTTGAGTCGACAGTATCAGATACTCCGGTCACTACAACATCGACTGCGCTTAGCGAACGTCGTGGACTGGTTGGAATCTGTGCAGTACTGCGATAGAAACTGGATGAATAGCGTTGTTGGTCTTCTTTCTGTTGGTCTTCTTCTCGTGGCCTAACGCCGACAAGGAGTGTTGAAGATTCTCGCGGGGCGACAAAGAGTTCACCTATTAGGAAAGAAGAAGACAAGAATAAGAACCTCGAGACTTGAGTGTCTTCAGTAAGTTTTCTGGAGGAACTAAGATTTAGCACGTTCAAGTGTGGACATCAGGTTTTGTTCTTTTGTGGAAGTTAAATTATTACGGGCTGCCAAAGTAGATAGTCATGGATAATCATATAGAAATTGAAACTGAAGAGAAATCTCGATTTCGATATTCCGAGATAGTAACAAGTTCTGAAACAGTGAACACTCATGAAAGCAAGGCAACATAGGAATAATTTTCAGACTAAAGCTCACGTATTTTCTTAATTCCAACCTCTAAAATTTCCGAGCAGCGCAGTGAAGAGGGCCATAGACCCGTTTTCAACCATGAACCCCTGTGGACCCAATGAGAAGTTCGACAAAGAGAGCGTAGGCAAAAAAAGACTTTCAGCTGATTCAAAATTCAAAGTTGGAGCCACAAACGATCATCGTTGGCTAAGGGTCAATAACAAATTCATTGAATCTTTACCAGCTTGAAATTTCATTCTTCCCGTATACATAGCATTTACTACTTTCAGAAAATGAATTCTCAATATGGTAACCGCACAAATATTTCTCTTGTAAATCGGTCCTTATAACCGGGGCCCTAGAATGCTTTGATTGCAAACTACTTACTTGTTGAGGTCACGTGTTTCTCTTCTGGTCTAGCCTGTGTATTCAATACTAAAGTTGTTGTTGCTCTTTCCTCCTCCACAATTCCACCTTCACGTAGCAGTCTGATCTCATCTTCATAACCTTGTCGATCACGTTCAAACTCATCGCATCTGGATTTCAAACTGGCCAATTCATTTCGTAATCGATCGACCTCAGTCTCGAGACTTGTTATCTGGTACATGAGTTTCTCGATTTCGCTGATCTTTTCTTGCATTTCACGTCTGGATTCAACTCTTTCTTCCTGCATTTGAGCTTGGATTTGCCTAATTCTTTCATCTTGATCTAAATCGTGTGATCTGATGGTTTGCTGCAAATCTTTCTCAACCTTGAAAGAGGTAAGCAAAGTTAAAGTACGTCTAAAGTGAAGGGGATCTCTTTCAGATTTTTTTCTCGCTGCTCATTGATTTCAAATTCACGTGAGATGCATATAAGACTTCACTAGCCCTCCTCCTTCAACAAGTAACTTAAAATTCCACTGCAAAAGGATTCCAATTTGGATGATCTAGGAGAAGAGAGAGCCGACGAGCAACTTACTCCTCCAACTTCTTTCGTAACAAATGCCGATCAGAGATCTATTGCAAAACAAAATAGGACCTTGGCCCTGGAATTCTAGAATATTTTGAGTGCCCAGCATTCAGATCAGCAACATCAATTACGATGAGTGCAGTAAGTCTACTTGACGTCTTCATTGTGACAACATAATTTGTGAAAATTCTTTACTCTTGAGAATTTCTTTCGACTTTCCGTTAGAACTAAGGTGATGATTTGAAGGTGCTTAGAAATTAATTTTCGCTAAAATGTTACCTATATCCCACAAAAATGACCTAAAGGAATTCTATCACTCATTTCTCTAACTCTGGTATAGCTGCCAAAAATTTGTTATCTCAAGCAAAAGAGTTTAAGAGCAAAGCTTTTGCTGCAAGGAATGGCAGCTACATACCTTCGTAATCTGGACGTCCTTCTCTTTGATTTCTTTGACATATCTTTCCTTTGTAATCCTGAATTCCTTTTCAATCGTTATCTTTTCTCGTTTGAGCGTTTCAGTACTTTCTTTGAGTTCAGCAAGCAGATTATTGGCAGATTGGAAGTCATGGCGCATGTTCTCCTTCTCTCTTTGCACCTACGTAAAATAATTTCAATGTTGTCAGACAAGGGTAGTTTGCAACGATAACATCTATTGCTTCTGATTGATATGCTAGTACAAAGTGACAACCACTTGCAAATAAGGGATTTCCACGGCCAACAACAACACGTACAGTAAACAAAAGGAATTCCAAGTGATGATCTGAAATCAGTGTGGCTAACTAATTTGTCGTGGAAGCAAATGAGGCTCTTGGGAGAAGACATGAACCTATATCGAAACAAAAAGATGGATCTAAACATGTGCCACCTCGATTCTATCTATCTTATTCAGAGGCTGAGCATTAGATGTTTCAGATATGCACAACTATATAAAAGACTGTAATGTCACTTTTTCAGCTTTTAGATGAGATGAATCGTGCTGTGACCAGCATAAAATAAAAAGATTTTCACTTAACAAAGGTCATAGGAAAAAACAACCTTTTGAAACTCATACCTTCTTATAATCAGCCTTCAATTTTTCCCATTCACGTCTCAATTTCTCAACTTCAGTTTCCAAGGCTGCTCTCTTCGATTTCAAATCTTCAATGACCGAATCTTTTTCCCTAGAAGTCGTCAAGTACTTCTCACTTGATCTTTGATGTTCTCGTAACTGCTTCGCAAATTCTCGCTTGTTATTTTTTACTCTGTTCTTCTCTTCGGCGAGCTCATCCTTCAACCGATTATTTTCTTTGGTCAACGAATCAATCCTCTGTTTCATGTCGGTGATATCCCGAGAAACTGTTCGCTGTTTTGTTTCAGCTGATTGATACTTCGTTTCATACTCGGCTATCTTTGTCTTATACACTTGAATCTCGTTTTCGAATTGTTGTTGTTGCTGCTTCTCACGATTGTAATCAGCCTCGAGATCATTTATCCTCTTTTGTGCGGTCTGCAATTGTTCTTCCACTTGAGCTTTCTCGCCTTGTTGAGCTGTGTGATAGAAATTCAAGGACTGCATGCTGCTCTGGAGTCCTTCAATTTCTTTCTTAAATGAATCGCGTTCACGTTGAGATTCACGGAGCCTGGAAACGAGAATGGTATTCTATTGAACTGGGGAAATCAGAAAGCAGTGCGTCCAAGGTCTCGTTGGAAATCTGCTGTGTTTGCAGCCAAACTGAGATAGAATTCTTTGAAAATTGCGTCTATCGTGTACTTCTGTTTCAAGAATTTTTTCATAAATACTCAAATTAAAGTAATACAATACATATTACGGTCTACACTACTTACAAGAAATTACTTTCCAAAACTACTGGGACAAATACCCCCGGGGAGCAAATGGCTGTGTCTTCCGCAAGGCAAGTAACAAAGATAAAGAAAGAAAAACTTCTTGCTTCAAGAATCAATCACAAATTGTAACGGTAACTCAATCTTCTTGGCATTGCTGTTTTCATGCTCAACCCAGTGATTTTCATGTTTTTGACAGTGATTTGACGAGGGTGGCGGATCATTTTCCTGGAGTGCCTAGATTTATTTTCCTTATACTAATCTCTTACTAATTTCTTAGTACCACGTTAATTTGGCCCAAGTAGTGACGAGCAACAAAGGGGGCAATAAACTTTAGAATAATATCATGATATACAATGGTAATTTATAATGCTCATCTATGTAAAATAATAATAGTTAGACATTTTGTTTAAATCAAGTGAGCAATTTTTTAAGACCCGGGGGGGGGGGGCTACTTGACTAGGGACGTGACGGGGGTGTGTGGCAAATCTCTCCACACCTTGTACCCTGTCGCATAAAAATTTTATCAAAATCCATTGTTTTCAAGAGAACTCTAAAATATCCTTCCCCATAACACCCTATCGCATAATTTTCTTATCAATTTTACCCTGTCGCATAATTTTATCAGAAAAGGAGACCCTGTCGTATAACTTTCACCGTAAAAGGACACCCTGTTAGCAGCACATCCCATCAAGTCAAGTATGAGAGTAACCCCCCCCCCTCCGGGCTTAAAGAAACCTCGTTCGCTGAATAATCTAAAAAATTGTCCACATCAGTGCATTATCAGTCGGAGTCAAAAAGCATGTTTATCTCTCTGTAGGCGCTCAAAACATACTTACTTGTTTTCAAGGTCATTATATTGATGAGATCTTTGTTGCAATTCACGTTCAGTATGATCAATCATGCTTCTAAGGTCATCCACAGTCCTCTCCAATTCACTCTTTCCTTCCCAATCCCCTTGATCTCTTGTTTCCTTCGCGGAAATGTAAGCCAATTCAAGGCTGAGCAATTTCTTGGAAATCACATTTAACTCCTGTTGCACTACAAGTTTCTCACGATGTTCTTCGTCATACTGTTCCTTGCTTTGATCAGCTTCCCGTTTCAAGCTTTCAATTTCACGTTCCAGCAATCTGATGCTTGATTTCAGCTTCTCGATTTCACTGTCCTTTTCTTGTGCGATCTTGTACATTTCGTTGGATAGCTTCTCGTTGTCTGAGCCAGTGGTCCTGAATCTTCGCTGGAGCTCAGAGAGTTCATCATTGACACGAGAAAGCTGGTCTTTCGCTTGGCTATATTGCTCGCTTGATAATTTCCTGTCGTTTTCAGCTGTCCTGAGTTCGTTTTCGATTTTGCTGATGTACTGACGAGAGTTACCTGAAATCGACAGCATAATTCGTTTACTTGCCAATCCTCACTTGACTCAAACATTAGATCTACTTCAAGAACGTCAATACTAAAATTTTATACAGCAAATGGAAATGCTGTTAGACAAAACGGGAGTCCTGCATGACGAGACAAGATAATTGTATCAGATACTCTGATACGAAGCACTCGTTTTTGTTTTTGCATAGTGTTGTTGTATGCAGTCACATTCAATGTTCCTCGTAAACAAGACTCTCATCGCTCTGTAAAAGACTCCTGTAGGATCAGTCAGGCCTTTCGATTGGTTGAGTCAGCCAATATTTGCTTTATTAGGCTGGTGGCCATATTTGGTAAAAGACTGGTGTCAGCAATTCTGCATCGAAAATATTTCTGGCTATTGTAGATGGAAAGTAGTACTTGATGATTTCAAAATGAGACATTTACTGGCATCAGGCATGGTATAACTTTTGGTGCAAAATCGGGCATATATGAGAGATAAGACGTTAAACTTCAAAACCAAATTAAAACGAGCTATTATCCAAGTGATATATTTGATTGCAGATAATTTAACAAAAAAATTATTGCCATTTCCTACAGCAAAGAAGTCAATAAAGATATATGTCCTTTCAAAAATCAATGATGAAATGTAAATTCTAATTAAAATTGGATGGTATTCTCAACTATATGTTTCATGCTTTTTGAAAGCTTTAATATCTCCAACAGCCCTAAACAGTTACACTTAAAAGAGTAGGATTGTCAGTTAGTTTGGTAGGAAACATATCAAATTTTGAAAGTCTTTGCATGGCTTTTCAAGCCTTTACGCTTCAAAACAAAAACTCCAGTTCACATAATTGCTAGAGGATGATTTTCCTTTTCAGTAGAATTTGTTTTTTTTCAATTTGTTTTGAGTGGGCTCGTCAGCATTTCTAGCTACTGAAACCTAATCTAGGCCTACTATGCATGCCGCATCCAGGCATGGGACCCCAAGTTAAACGTCCCTTCCGAAGGACGACGAGGTGAGTTGCAAGGTCAAGCCTCTGAGGTCACCCACCAAGAGTTTGACCTCCCTCGACCAAGCTTAACTTCAGTCACCTGGCGAAGACTGTATAAGCCACTCGGCCATTCACCCCGTAAAGTAAAGGGATCGCAATGAACAGGGAAAGAATTGCAATAACATCCAAAACCTACCTAAGTCGTCTTTGAGTTTCTTGTTATCCTCATCAGCCATTTTAAGCACTGCTAATTTTGCTTCAGCGTCTTTCAACCGATCAGCGAGACGCGATGCTTCTTCAATCTGTCCCTCGTTTGCACCTTCAACTCTCATCAACTTTTCTCTCGCACGATCAACCTCGTGTTGCAGATCATGTACTTGTGAGTTTGCTGAGTTCAACTGGTTCTCAAGATTCCTTATCTTCTCTTTAGCCTCTTCAAGCTCAGCGTCCAGCTTCTCTTCTTTCTCTTGCGCTCGCTCAAAATCAGCCATCACTTGAGTGTACTGTCTGTGTGACGTCAATGTCTCTTCATTTAGTTCTTCATTCTTGCGAGATGCAGAGTCGAGATCTTCACGGAGCTTGTCATTCTCTTCCTTCAACATGTTCACGGTGTATTGCAATGATTCCTTTTCTTCCTTCGCTGTTTGGAACTCAACAACGAAATCCATAGCCTTCTGGTGTCTCTCAAGGAACTCTTCCTTCGTCTTCTCAAGCTCATCTTCTGCAGCCTTCAAACTCCTCTCAAGTTTTTTGTTCCTGTCTTGAGTTGCATCGTGGTCTTGCCTGAATCTGTTGTTCTCTTGCTGAGAGAGATCAAGGCTGGCTCGAAGATCAGCAAGTTGGTCACGAAGTCTGACAAGCTCGCTCTTCAATCGATCATTATCAGCTTTACTTGCTTCATAATCTCTTGACAGCTCAAATATCTTCTTGTGGAATGCAGCAATTTCTCTCTGAAGCTTGCCCTTATCTCCTTGGCTTGTCTCGTAGTTCTCTTTGAGGCGGCAAACTGAGGCATGAGATTGCAACATTTCTTGTCTGACTTGATCTTTCTCTTCTTGTACTGAGATAAACAATGCTTCCATCTCGCTGAATTTCTTTCTCAAATTCTCCAGTTCTTGTTGAATGTCTTTCTTCTCTCCTTCGTACGTCTGCACTTCGTAATCCTTGTTCTGCAAGTCTCGTTTCAGGGATTCAACCTCACCCTCAAGGACGACTTTCTTGCTTTTGATTTCCTCAATCAAAGTACTCTTGTAGATGAGTTCCTTCGAGTAGCTTTCACATTTGCGTTGGATCTCCAAGTATTGTCTCTGCATTTTCTGTAGCTCTTCACGATCTTCTGCGGTTCGGCTGCGTGCTTCTTCAAGTAACTTCTCCAGACTTTCCTTCTCCCTCTGTGCCTGCTCAAGTTTGCCTTCAAGGCGTGTAATTGTGCTTGTCAGGGTTTGCACTTCAGACACGAGCTCATCTTTTCCCATGTCACTCAGCCTACACGCTTCACGCAGCTCTTCGAGCTTCTTTCGTGCACTTTCAAGCTCGGATTGTTGGTCATGATACCTGTCTTGTGATGTCTCTAGGGCGATTTCAAGCTCAGATACGCGCTTCTTTACATCGACGTACTCATCCTTAAGCTCGGCTTTCTTCTCCTCGATTATCTTAATCGCACGATCCAGCATTGTTACACGATCACGCGTTGATGTGAGTTCATTCTCGAGGATAGCAACCTTCTTGTGTGCGCTGAACGCTTCTCCTTGCAGCTTGTTCTCTCGTTCTTGACTCTTCTGATAGTTCACTTGAATGTTTGCCAGGCGCGCATTGTTTGCACTGAGCTCCTTCTGCAAGTCGTCTCTTTTTGTCACAACAATCTGGTAATCACCTTCAAGTTTGCTGAGTTTACGATGAACCATTTCAAGCTCATCTTGCAACTGAGCGCGCTCACTTTCCAATGTTTGGTTTGTCTCTTCATATTTCTCAACCTTCGATCTCTCAACAAACAAATCATGCTCTAGCTTTTCCTTCTGACGTTCCAGTTGCTTCCAGTTGTTCTCGCGGTCGTTTATGTCCTCCTCGAGATCTGAAATCTTTGAAATGAGTTGTTGTTTTTCGTTTTCTAAGGCCTCGTTTGTGCTCTTGCTCTGGAGGTAGTTTCTGTTGACTACAACGAGTTCCTTTGCAAGTCTGTCACGTTCAAGTTTGATTGATTCGAAGTCATGGCTGCCAGTACGTTTGCTGATCAGCTTGATTTCATATTCAAGACTGTTCTTCTCTTGGACAACGCTTTCATACAGGTTCTGGATTTTGGTGTATTCGATGCGAATCATTTCTAACTCCTTCTCAATCTAAGAAGACAGAAGCAAATTATGAATTACTTTGGTTAGATATAAGAAGCATATGTTTGACCATTTCTTCCTGAAATTTTTTTTCTGAGACCGCATGCAGAAACGACGTGGCTACAGCAAGTGAGAAAAGGACCTTGTTTGGTTTGGTAGTTCAAAGCTCAAAAGCTCATTCATTTGAAAAGCTCACACAGAAAGACAATGATATGCAGGGAATTTCTTAAAAGGAGGTGCTCTCTCGATAGGTAGGCTAATCGAGGAGAGGGCATCTCCTTGGTTGAAAACAAACTTTTCGAGCTCGATGATAAAAAAGATTCCATTAATTCAATAATTTCATATTTTAAGTATGACTGGTAGAATTGGCTGGTTGTTTGAAGTTCTAGGACTGGAAGTTGGTGGCGAAGAAATGGAGCTTAAGTTGATGCCGGAAACTCATTACTGTTGAAGGTTATTTCATAACATGTGAAGTGCTGTTCCAAGATTTGGCACCTGCATATCTTATAGATTTCAAACCATATAGAAAAGGTTCTTTTACTGCCTAATCCACAGCAGTATATAAAGTCATCTTCTCCTGAAGTAACAAGCTACGGCAACAAGCAGAACTATATCATCTAGGCACTAGTGAAGCAAATTTTCTGCCAATTCCTCTGACCACCAATGATGTAACCCTTTGAACTATCATTAAAACTGGGTGAAAAGGGTTGAAATCAAATCAAAATAATCACCTTTTCCTTGATTTCAATGATCGTAATCTTCTCTGAATCACTCTCCATCAATTTCATTTTCAAATCATGTGTTTCTTGTTGCAAATGACGGTTATCAGATCGTGTCATTTCCAGCGTTGATTTCATCGAAATTATCTCTTTCTTGATGCTCTCCAGTTCTTTCTCGACAATCTCCTTTGAGACAGTTAGCCTCTCAATCGTTGTTGTCTTCTCAGAAACCTCTCTTGTGTACCTGTCAACCTCTTTCTGGAGTTCAGTCATTTTTTGGGTGAGTTCTGTGATGTCTTGCTTCAGTTTCTGGTTTCTGGCGTTCGTTTCATCAACCTGACTTCTTAGCTGCATCTTCGTGGTCTCAAGATCTTGCACCTTTGAGTTAAAAATTGAATGATACAATTAACGAGATCCTTTGACGAGCTATTTTGATCACAGACCAAGATACGGTAGTATAGTCTGTTCACCCAGTTCATAGACAAAATTTGAAGTTTGGTTCATTTGCCACATTACTAAATATTTCCTAGTGCTTGCGGTAGAACGGCTCTCAGTGGACACTGTTCTTGCAGTCCAACTTTAAGGCTGCCTGTTAGATCACAAAAGAACACTGTACATTATACAACTTTCCTAAATCTCTTTTACTTTTGTTTGAATTAAAGGGGCACATAGCAGCACGTGTTTTGCATGCTAAATGATAGTTAATCAGGCCGTGAACTGAGAATTGTCCATTGATTAGATAAACAGACTGTAAGGGAGAGTTTTCAATTGAATCATTTCTTTGTTTTGTTTCTGCTGATACATTTGAAAGACGCATTTCATAACCACAAACACAACGTCAGCGGCACAGTTTCATTTTATCCTTGTCCGGAGCTCCTTTCATTTGGAACGTAGTCTGTTACCGAAGATCAGCTAAGTAACCTTTGTGGTAACGGCAACCTTCTTCTGCCAACCAAGAATATTTTGCATGACAATGGGACTACCATTCTCGTTGGTCAAAAGTCATGCGAACCATATCAAAAAAGGGGAATAAAACTAAAAGAGAAGCAACTATTCATTCCAAAAGAGGTCTCTACTCTACAATAACACCAGGGCTCAAAAAACGAAGTAGCGTGGTAGCGGCGCCACAAGGAGGCAGCTGAAATTCTAAAATTTGCCAGGAAGGAAGGCGGGAAAAAAGGAAAAAGAAATATAAGGAAAGGGAATAGAAGCAAAAGAAATGAAGGTAAGGGAAGGAACGGAAGGCAAAGAATGAAGGGGAGAAAATAAAAGGGTGGAAAATTGGGAAAGAAGATGAAAATGTGTGAGAAGAAACGAAATTGCTTAGCTTGCTACCATGAAGGAGAAAATTTCTTTGAGCCCTGCATAACACTGAGCTGTAACGATAATTTTCCATGAAAGTCTAGGTATTTCATAGCATTGTTCACTTGTATATCAATGGTACATTTCTTGACATAAAATATACATTTCCTACTGTCCTTCATCAATTGTTGCAAATTAATATCACTATTATAATTACCTTTCTCTGCAAGTCCTCAACAGTGACTTCAGCCTCTTTCAAGTCTCGTGTCAGCTGATCTTTCTCGTTCTTCATGACTTCATATGCCGATTGCAGATCAGTGAACCGACGCTTCTCGTCCGACAGTTCCTCGGTGAGCTTCTCGATCCTATCATCCTTGTCATCAACTGTCGCTTGCAGATGGCTGAATTTCTCATGCAAATCGTAATGCTCTCGTGTCAAGGCATTCAGCTTGTCTTCTAGTGTTGTTTTCTCTGCTTCTGTCTTCAAGAGCTTCGTTTTAATGATAAACACGCGTTGAGTTGATTCAGCCAATGCTTTATGGTTCTTCAAAGCCTCATCGCTGAGCTCTCTCTCGCGTTCTTGAAGCCTTTCGTTGACGCCTTCCAAATCTCTAATCTTTACTTCAAGATTGTTGACATTCTTCTTGTATTCGTCTCGTTTCTGTTGTGTGTTGCTCAACTCGACATCTAGCCTTGCGAGTTTCTTGTGCAAATCAACCAGCTCTGTTTTCATACTTTCCTTCTCCCTCTCTGATGTCTCAAGCGCTGTCTGCGCATCTTCCAACTGCCTTCTCAGATCCTCAAACTCCTCTTCTGTGATTCCAAAACCAGGTCCTTCTGCATCGAAGGTTGGAGCGGCTTCAGCTACCATCAATTCCTCAACCTTACTGACGTTGTCTCTTCGTGAATTCTCGACGAGGACTTCCAGCTCGCTGATCTTTCTCTTCAGCTCAGTAATCTTCAGTTTCAGTGTCTCGTTCTCGTTGTTTAAGTTGACGTTGATAGATTCAAGATCCACGATCCTCTTTTCAGCAAATTGATAGTCATCTTTGATTTTGTCACTCTCTCGCAAGACAGTCATGTAATTCTCCTTGAGATCATTAAACTCCTTCTGCAGTTTGACGTAATCATTGTAAACACGCTCCTTTTCTTCCTTGTGAGCTTCGCTTGCGATTGCCAGCTGGAAGACTTTCATCCTCAGCGTCTGTAATTCGTGTTCCAAGTCCCGGTTCTCTTTGCTTACTCGCTCAAAATCGTCCTTCGACTTTGCAAGTTCTTTCTTCAGAGTTGTGATCTGCGATACCAGGCTTCGTTTGCTCGCTTCAAGCTCGTTGATAGTCGTTGTCTTGTCGTTGATCTCTCGTGTCATGCTGTCGATGATTGATTTCAACTCGGTAATTTGTCGTTGCAGTTTGTTTATCTCATCTCGGCTTCGTTGATTGCGTGCTCTGGCTTCATCAAGCTCACCTTTCAATGCAGCTTCGCTGTTGCGGGATTTCCTGAGCTCACCCTCCAAGTATGATACCTTGTCTTGCAATAATTTTACCTCTGAGGCTAACTCATCACGCTCTTCTTTGATGGCATTCATCGTCAGTTCAATCTCGGTGAATTTCTTTCGCATCTCAAAAAGTTCTCTTTCGGCATCTTCCTTCTGTCTTCGTATGACTTCAAGTGTCGCTTGCAGGTTGTTGATGGTTTCATTCATCTGGTTATTCTCGGATTCAAGAGCCTGATTGTCGTTCTTCAGTCGGTTAATCACCGATTCCTTCTCTGAAATCACTCGTTCATTTGATTGAATGATCAGTGTCTTTTCTTGGATATCCTTTGACATTTTCTGGTTTTCAATTTTCAGATCTTCAAGCTGGTTCAGGGCATCTTTCAAATCAGCTTCAAGTTGTGCTTTCTGCTTCGTAAGATAATCAACCATTGATTTCAACTGCATGAATTCAGCTCTGATATCAAAGAGTTGTTTCTCGACAAATTCTCGTTGACGCTCGCTTTTGTCGAAGGCTTCACGGAGACTGGTAAGCTCGTTCTGTGCCTGTTCGTAGTTGGTTTCCAATTCATCTTTCTTTCTTTGCAGTTCCTCAAAAGCGTCGGTGATTTTGGCAAGTTTGTTTTCGGTAATCGCGAGTTTGCTTCGTAAGTTGTTCTCATTGTCTTGACTCTCTTTCAATGCAGATTCGAGGTCGTTAATCTTTTCCCTCAAAATGTTGACCTGCACGGAGAATTTACGGTCATGAGTCGATGAAAGTTGATGAAAGAAAACAAGAGACTTGGTTATCACTCATCACAAACCATAAATAACTCGGGTTTTGATCTGTTGTCGTGGTCACACCAAGAAGATTTCGCAAAACGAATTCATGATACAGTAAATCCCCGCATATAACAACCTACTTTTTTGAGAGCCAGGTTGAAATAGGTTCTCATTTCAAAGGTACAAAGACTAATTTCAAAGTATAAAGGGTCTTGTTTGAAGGATATCTTTGGGTCTTTCAAAAGATGTTCAGCCCTGTTATTTGTCTTCGCAAAGTTATTACTGACCCAATAATTAATTAGGGAGGAGATTGAAACGTTAATAGCCAATTGGATTGAAAATTATCTTAAGAACGACGATAAAAAATCAACTTTGCTATCCCTGCCATAAGGACCTATGTTTCATCAAACTGAAACAGGTTGTCAACTACAAAGTGCATAACTTAGCAAACGCAGCCTCAAGGTTCTTATTTTGGTAGATTCTTACATGCGGGAATTTACTGTAATTAGAAAGCTCTATCTGCTGTTAAATACTGTTAAATATCATCTTCGAGAAATGAACGCTCCAAATGGGGTTTCAGTTTGGAACGCAAACTCTGTTTAACGCTCTGATCTAATTTCTTATAGATGGCTGGAATTTTGAATCTTTGCCACAACTTTAGGAACTGAAGGAACGAAACGGATTGTCGATAATGCATACCTCGTTCTCCAATCTCTTGTTCTTCTCGATAGCTGCTTCGTATGCTGGTTCCATTTCTGCTAACTTGGCATTTGCATTCTGAAGCTTAGATTCCAAATCACGCACTTTTACAAACAGATCATCAATTTCACTATCCTTGACTGACAATTCCCTCTTCAAATCTTCGATCTCTTCCTCGAGTGCTGTTTTTGTTTCTCGAAGGTTTGTTATCATCTCATCTTTGCTAGCTATATCTCTCTTCAAAACATCGTTAATGCTCTTCAAATCGTTAACATCTTTCTCCAAGCTCTCCACATCGCTTTTTAAGTTCGTGTTTTCAATTCTTAGTTTGCGTGTCTCATCAACCAGATCATCTCTCTGTCTGGTCAAATTCTCGACTTCGCTTTCCAACTCAGGGAGTTTCGCAATGGCGATGTTCAGCTCCTTCAAGATCTTGTCTTTCTCCATGATTGCTTTCTGTAATCTTGCTTCCAAGTCATTCACTCTGTCTTGCAGTTGCACAATCTCTTCTTGGGCACGATTCAACTCTCTTTGGCTTCTGTCATAATCGTTACGAAGTTGCGCAATAGTTTGCTTGTAGTTGGTGACCTGTCTCTCGAGTGTTGTATTCCTGTTGCGGAGCTCCGAAATTGTGTTGTCTTTGTCAGCGATTTCCTTTTGCGCATCAGCATATTTGAAGCGGAACTCAGTCAGCTCTTTCTCGGTCCTGTCGAATTCTTCTTTGAGCCTGTCGTAATTGTCCTTCAAAGAGCTGAGGTTTTCCTTCAAGTCTTTGTTTTCCATAACTTCTTTGTTCAGCTGCGCTTTCAATTCAACAAGCAAGCTGTTTGCTTGAGTGAGCTTTTCTTTTGTCTCATTGTGTGTTGTTACGAGCCTCTCATACTTGCTGTTGATGTCCTTGAAGTTCGCAAGCAATGTCTTGTAATTTCGCTCGATGGTGTTCTTTTCCTTGACAAGTTCACGATAATTCGTTTCGACAGTTTCCAACTTTGAGGTGAGTGTGTCGATCTCTTCTCGTAAACGTGTTTCGCGTTCAACACTTCGTTTGTATTGCAGCTCAATTTCTGACAGCTGTCTCGTAACCGTTTCGAGCTGACGCAATGCATCATCCTTTTCAGTACGGTAAACCATGACAGTCTTCTCCAAGTTGGCGATTTTGGTGTTGGCCATCTAGAAAGGAGGGGGTGATGGTTCAAGTTAAAATTTGGTAGAAATTTTGCAAAAACAACACAACGACTTTCCAAAAACCATGTTGCAAATCTGGACTCAACAAACTAATTTTACGACTCCATATCTAAAAATGATAGCGAGAAAAATGAGTAAAAAGAAGTTATAAGGTAATGCCATACAGACATGTACCAGTTTATTTTGTTGAAAACAGGGGTAGCTTATCTTTGGTAAATAACTTAATGGTGTATTTTACAAGAAAGAAGAGTTCTTGCTCGGAATTAGGTAGAATGGGCTTTCTGAAGATATGCAATTGATTGCAAAGGATTTTCTCCATAGGATGCCACTTTACTTATCGTATCTTTGGACTAAGGAATGTTTAAAATTCGATTCGTCTTTAAAAGATTGTTGATAGATGCCTAAGTAAAGATTGTGTCGAAAATCATCTAACGACATCGCCTATAAAGTTATTTCTTTTTCCGGCTCTTGGGGGTGATTTAATGCTCTTTATTTTACGTCATTCCCAGTGTAAAATCTTGAAAATTACCTGTATTTCATCTTTGAAAACACGTTCTTGATCTTTCAATGTGTTGGTGATCGATCTCAAGTTATTCACTTCCTTTTTGAATGCATTTCTTTCACTCTCAAGTGTGTTCTTGATGACTTGGAGTCTTTCAATCACTGTATTCTTCTCTTGTACTTCTCTCTGAAGAACATCCACTTGTCTTTTGGCATCTCTTGACTCAATCAAACTGTTTGACAGAGTTTCCTTGTCTGTTCTGATCGTTTCGAGTTTGCTTTCGAAATCACGCTTCACGTTGTTCTTTTCGCGACTTAGAACATCAACTTGGGATTCATAGCCTGGAAAAAAGACAAATCATTAAAGAAAAATCTATGTTCTCTCTGGAAAGCCTGATTTGGGATATCAAATTAACTTAAATGCACTGATCTAAGCTTATAGTCGCGGCTAAAAGTTATAAGATGATAGACCAAAACCTAGCAATAATCATTTGCAAACGAATTTCAATGAAGTCGAAACTTCTTCTTGAAAAAAAAGATTTAGACAAACCCTCAGCAGATATTGAGTATATTTGCAATAGCTAGATTTAGCTTCAAAGTTGAGCGAACGGTGCTTCAAATCTGTGAAGTAATTCATACAATCACGATTTATTCTAAGTTACCTGTAATCCTGTTTGCAGCAGTCTGATAATCCCTTTCAAGATCAGACTTCTCGTTGTTAATTTTCTCAATCCTGGATTCCAGAACAGTCAGTTTATTTTCGTAATTTCGCAGATGCGTCTCGGCATCACGTTTCGCTTCTTCAAGCCCATCAATCTTAACATCCTTGTTCACAATCTCAGTTCTCAGATTCTCGATATCGGTTTCGATCGTCTTGATGCGGGTTTCGAGTTGTTCGATCAGGCGATCTTTCTTGTAGATGCTTTGCTGAAGCGAATCGATGGTCCTCTGTTGCTCTCTGACTTGTCCTTCCAGCTTGATAATTGTCTCTTTGTATGTCATGATCTCTTGCCGCAACTCATTGATCAACACTTGCAAGCTCTTCTTTTCATTTGTGATTGTCTCAACTTCTGATTCCAGTTTTGTAATGTACGCTCGAAGATTGACAATCTCATCCTCCAGGCTGTTCTTTTCATCCTCAACATCCTTCAACCTTGTCTCAAGATCGATGATCTTTCGCTCAATGACAGTGATTTTTTGGATGAGCTCTGTGTTTTCAACTTTGAGTGAATCTCTTTCTCGAATGACTACCAAAAGTTCGCGTTTCGTCTCCTCGAGCTCACGTTCCATATCGAAGATCGTCTGCTTCTGTCTGTCAGTGATCGTTTCAAGGTCTGCCGAGCGCTTCTTCTCAGTGTTGAGCTGGTCTTCCAGTGAAGACACCTAAATGAAACACAAATGAAAAATGCATGCTTCAGAATGTTTAAACAATTTCTAAATGACTATTCTTCTGGTCTTCTGTTCTTCCATCCTGCAACATTTTAAGTTTTCTATTAATTACAATGTTTACTAAATTCCAGTTACAATTCTTGCTGATGCATTTTGCCAGCTATGTACCGGTTGAGCAAGAAAAAGCTCCCATTTTTGAGAACTCATAGCACCAAAAGTACATCACAGATTTGAATGATTGAAATTCTACTTAAAAGCTGAAAGATTGACGCGACTTTTACGTCTAAGGTATATAAAATATTTAGAAGTATAGGTAAATTAACTTTATAAAAACTTCATGGTTGCAAAATGTCTGACGAAGGGCCTGAAATGTTGATTTAGATCGTAAGGATTCTCCCTGAACAGAACAATACGCAATGGGCGTTTCAGTTATAAGACATCTGATTCAACCAAAAACCAAAGATTTTCAATCCCATGGCAAAAAATGCACAGAAGAAATCTCTCATCAATGAGCAATTACATTGTCTTGGTTGGTCTGTACGAGGAGTCCCTTCTGATCTGACCAATGTTTTAGGCCCTTTTAAGTCATTTTGCAACCATTAAACCGAATTTACGTAAATTCCTAGCACTCATGAGCCAGAGAGAGCAAACACACAAATACTTTGATTTTTCGGCTTTTGACTAGAATTTGAATCATTCAAATCTTTGATGTACTCTTGATGCCATTAATTTTCAAAAATGGGAACTTTCTTCTAGCTCACTCGATATATTGTTTTATAATTTTATAAATGCATGGATATTGTCACATAAACCATCATTCGAACGGCTCATTTTGGTAAAACTGGGGCTCTAGTTGATTGCTGTCTCTTGGATTAGATGCTGTAAACATATTCAGAAATCTCCATCTTCAAGTGAGTTGTTTATTTGGATGTGCATGCCAGTGGAGATGCTTAGCATTGTCATTCGCTAAATCTATGCAATAACTATTCTATTAGGTACAAAATACATACCCTGCTGCGAAGCTCATAGACAATGCTTTGCAGTTCCTTCTCCTTTTCTACAGTCTTCTTGTAAGCTGTTTCAAGCGTCACAAACTTCTTATGCAACGTCAGCAACTCTGACTGCAGCTGATCGCGTTTGGTGCGAGCCTCATCATAGGCTTCTTCAAGCTCTCGGATCTTCTCATTGGCAGCGCTTAGCCTTTGTTGCAGCGTGCGCTTCTCTTGATCAAGGACATCCACCGATGCTTTCAGCTTCTCGTTCTCTTGCCTCAACATCCTCAAGTCAGCTTCGATAAACAGCACTTTGGCTTTCAACTGCTGGATAAAACCTTCCTTCTCAGTGACATCCTTCTGCAAGTCATCTCTTGCCTTGGTCACTATCTCAAGCATTCGTTTCAAGTTTGTGTTGTCGTTCATCGCCACTCGGAGATCTTCGTCTAGTTTTTCAACTTCGATCTGAAGTGCCGAGTTCTGCTTCAAGACTTCCTGCAATTGCGGCTCAATTTTTGCTAATCTCTGTTCATAACCCATCGCCATTCGTTGATATTCGAGTTTTTCTTGCTCTGCTTTGTCAAACTTGATTCTCAGCTCGGTGTACTTGCCGCTGAATGTCAACAGTTCTTCATTTAACCGATCTTTTTCCATGGCGAGGATCTGGTTTGCTGATTCAAGATCACCGAATTTCTGTTGAATTCGCAAGAGCTCTTCTTGAATAACTCGCTTCTCGTTCTGCAGATCTTCATTTTCTTGATATTTGCCAGTCAATTCTTCTCGTAAACCAGCGATTATTCTCTCAAGGGCGAGGATTCTCGCCTTGGCTTCATCAAGGAGTTTCTCTCTGTTCAATGCCTCTTTCTTGTATGTCTCAGCAGCGCGTTGGGCATCAGTTAGTTGCCGTTGGGCCTTCACAAGCTGAAATGATGGTGAAATAAATGAGAAAGGGTCTAGTTCTGTAGGAAATGTTTCACATAATGTCCAAAAGCGCTTACAGGAATGGGAGCCACGTTTTAGATGGGTAAAGCCTGAACTGTGAACATCGATTTGATCGAATTTGCAGTCCCTCTCAAAGCTATACAATTGACGAAGTGCCAGGCTGAACAAGCAAGAACTTGTCTGCAAATCAAGATAGCACGGTCTTGCAGCATTTACTGTGACACTGCAAGAGCAGCTTCTAAGCTAAGAAAAGGGGTCTTCCGTACTTCAACTTTGGACGGGAAATTCTATTATCTCCTTTTTCAAGTTGCAGTCTTCACAAGGTGAAAACTGTTTGGCTTTTTTACACTCTAATGTTTACACTCTTTACATACTAAACACTCTCTAATCTTTAGAAAAGTTTCAGAAATTTCCACTAATTTCCGACGGTAATTTCTTCATACACAATTCGAAGCGAGACAAAAATAAGGATAGTTGATTAGAAAAGTCTCTAAGATAAAAAGAATATATGCTGACCTCATCTTTAAGAGCATTCAGCCTCCTTTTCACAGTCTCGTACTGATCTTTGTAGTCATCACGTTGTTTGGTAACATTCTTCAATTGTGGTTCCATTTTGCTGAGGCGATTTCTCATGACATTGAGTTCATGCTCCAGTGATTCTGCTTCTTGTAAGCAACGATCCAAGTTGTTCCTGTGAAGGAGAAATTATGGAGTTTGTGATCAAGTTTAAAAAGAAAGAGTTCATAACTAAGGCATTTCATAAATATGAATCTAATTCCCCATTCACACTGCAAGTTAAACCAGCTTAGATTAAACCAGGTTTTCGAATAGGGCCTTCTGATTGGTCAAGCCAACAAATGCAGTCATTTGATTGGCTGAAGTTTAAACTGGTTTAAATAAAGCTGGATTAACTGTATCAGTGTGAATGCAGTACAAGCTGTTTTGATACTGGTAGAGATTCTATTGATCTAAATTTATCAAGATAAAATCAGCAGATAGGGGGAGAGGTGTTCTCTCCTCGATTAGTACAACTTGTATTGAGAGAGCTCCTCCTTTTAGTAATGCCCTGTATACAATTCATCCAGCTCCTCATTGTATTTGCACGTCTTATTAATTTTCTGTAATTCTGTAATTTTTCAGCTTTGTAGTTTACCGGGTGAGCCAGAAAAAAGTTCCCACTTTTGAAAATTCATAACACCAAGACTACTTGACAGATTTGAATCATTCAAATTCTAGCTAAAAACCGAAAGATCCAAGTATTTTTGTGATTTTTCTCGCTGTCCTACCGGCACTAAAAATATAGGTAAATTCAATTTCTTTTTTGCGTATCTTTGACCTTACTAGAAATAATCAGGAAATCTAAACTTTCTATGGCATGAAAATGATAACGCCAGTAACAGTAATTTGAAAAATTCATATCGTTCCTACACCTCGCTTTGACCAACCTCAGTTCACTAATTTGTCTCTCCGCAGCAGCTAATTGCGCCTTCAGATCGTCCTTCTCCTGTTCAGAAAACTCATACGCAGTTTCCAATTGCCCGACTTGCTTTTGGAGCGTCTGGAATTGTTCGGTGATGTTTGTGAGTGAATTTTTGAGCTTCTCAATTATTGAGTCCTTGTCTTGGATTGTGTTTCTCGCAGAACTCAGATCTGCTTCAAGAGCACTCATTGTTCCTCTTGCATTTCTCAACTCATCTTCAAGTTCTTTCACTTTATTTCTGAGGTTCTTGACTTCTGTTTCAAGATCTCCCAAGCGGTTGCTCATGATGGTGTTATCGCGTTCCAAATCGCTGACTTTTTTCTTCAAGTAATCATTCTCGTTCTCAAGATCATCGACTCGTTTCTCGGCGTCTTCAAGCTTCTCTTCGGCACGTTCTCGCTGTTTCTCGGCGATGTCGGCCTGCATCTGGGATTTGCGAAGTTGTTCTCGCAATGTGTCGAGTTCGGCTTCAAGGCGATAAATTTCATTCTTCAAGTTCTCGATGATACGATCTTTTTCCATGAGCTGATCGGCATAGCGTTCGCAGATCTTTTGATGTTCAAGATATTCTCGTTGGACACGCTCGTAATCTTCCTTGTACCTTGCTGCATTGATTCGTTCGTTGTCAAGCTGTTCAACGATGTAGTCTCGGTCTTTCAGGGTGATTTCAATCTGGGATTCAAGCTTGCTGATTCTTTGTTGGTAGTTGCGGGCATCTCTTTCGGAGTCACGTTGAATGTTTTCGTAATCGGCCTCGACCTGTAGGTGATGATGATAATGAATCATGATGATGATAATTTTGAAAAATTGTGTGAAAGTTTTTTCCTCCAACCACCTTAATTTACCGTTGATGTTTTGTAGAAAATTGTAAGTGGCATTTGTAGTGAGAACAGGGTGACCTTGTGTCTTTCCTCGCTACAAATGTCACAGTATTTGTATTTAATTGTTGCTTTATTTTTCAATTTTAGATTGATAAAAAAAAATCATGAACTACTAACTTCAACCCAACTTCGCATGATTTTATACGACCTAGAGCAAGTAAACTTAACAGGTTGTCTTCTAGAAATGAAGACATTACAAATTGTCATCGACAACTAAGAAATTTGCTCAGTATTCTCGCTTTCACAAATCAGTTCGAAGCCTCCATACGTATCCATGAGGCAATAGCTCGATCTAAATATTGCAAGAGCAAGAGTAAGTTCCTTATTGTAAGCTTATAATATTCCTAGTATAACAGGTTCTTCTAACGGCACATAGCTAAAAAGTGCATTTTTGTTGCCGAACCATCAATTCCAATAATCTATCAATTATTTTACAATCGAATTACTCGAACAAATGTGAAGTCCTGTCACAATCTAAATTTACAAAGGATTGGTTGAGAAGCTGTTTCTGAAAATCTTTTGACAAAAGACGATGAGAATGATGTACCCCTTAGGGACCAAACAAATCAGAAAATTTATTCTTGCATGCAAAGTCTGAAACGTTTTCGATTGTAAGTATTTGCAAATACTAAAATTTTACTGCCCATCTACGACCAAGGGCTTACGAAATTGTTTAAGTGAGTAATAAATTCAGGATGAACCAAACAAACTCACCTCCATCAATTTACGATGAATATCACTGATCTCTTTCTGCAATTTGTCTCTCTCGTCTTCACTGTCCTTCAACAAACTTTCAAGTTGATAACTTCGTTGTTTCGTAGATTCCAAATCATTCACAAGATCTTGCTTCTCTTCCGTAAACTTCTCAATCACAGCTCTCTGGTTGTCGAATTCTTTTCGAACCACGTCGTAATCTCTTTGCAACCCGTTCAATTCTTGTTTTAGTTGCTCGATAACCCTGTCTTTGTTCGTGATTTCACGTGTCATCGTGTCGTATCGTTCTTGGAATTCATTGAAATCGTGCGTGAGGCTCGTGTTTTCGTCTTGTAGCTTGCGTGACCGTGATTTGTACTCGTCAACCTGTACTTTAAGGTTTTTATTCTGGTTGTCCAAAGCGCGGATCTCATCTTCGAGAATTTTCGTCTTGTTTTCAACCTCATTCTTGATTTTATCGTTCTCTTTTACGATGATTTCGTACATTGCTTCAAGGTCGAAGATGCGTCGTTGCGCTTTGTCAAGTTCTTGTTTCATTGTTTCGGTTTCATTTTCGAAGATGTTCACCTTGAAAAAGCAATAAAATTGTTAGGTACTCATATTTCGAAAATTTTGTACTGTTTTACAAAATTCTACCGAGAACAATTCCTCCATTAATCTTAAAAGTTCGTTTCAATGAAGATTTGTAATAAACAGCCTTTCTAACAATGTTCTTGTACAACTTTTGCTAAGTGGTGATAAAAACCTTCCAAATGACTTTGATATAAGTATACTCGAACTGACTAGATTTCATTCGCAAAACGGGTCGATTGGTTTAAGTTAGATAAAATTCTTGTTTCAAGCCACACGGCCTCAAAATACTTTTCTTTTCAAGTCCTTTCTTTTTCTTTCTATTTCGTTTGGTTGTATTTATCAGTAAAAATCGCTAATATGAAGCTTTTTGTATTGTTTATTTCGATGTAGTTTAAGTTTAATGTTCTTATGTTAATGATCCTTGGGTTAGTCATGGGTTCTTGCTTCCCGGCCCATCGGCAGTTTGTAGTTCAATAGTCTTAAGTACCTCGTATTGTAATTTTTTATATTGAATGAAAAAAGATTTACAAGTGATCAAGCCATCATTTAAGATTTTTGTATTTCCCGATGAAATTTACCGAGTGTCGCAGGATGATGTATCAATGTCTGCCAAGATATCCTATCTTAAACTATGGACCAATTTGAATGAAATACCACACAGTTTGTAGCAGAAAGCCTAATCTGTATGTAGAAATTTATTTGACTAAAATCGGCCATACCAAACAAAAGCTACAGGTTATTTTGCTTTCGATTTGTTTTTGGATATACCTCAAAGAGAACTAAAAATCTCTACCAAAATGAGTTCCCTAAATTGCAATGATGTCCTCCCTATACGAAAGCCTTTATGAGCTATACTTTCTGTAGAGCTCTGATAAAATTATACCACAGTCACTCCAAACATTAAAATTTTGGAGAACTCAAGCAAACATACCTGGGCAGAATACTGATTCGCTTCCTCCTTACAGATCAAAACCTCGTTCTCAAGTTTGTTTGCGTTCTCTTTGTACATAGATGTCTCGTTCACAAGTTTGTTATGATTAGCGTTTGTCCTCTCAATGACTTTCTGCAAATTGTTCAGTTTGTTCTGTGATGTGTGCAGCTCTTTCTTGAGGATTGCATTTTCTTCTTGGACTCTTTGCACCAACATTTCAATATCACTGATTCGGCGATTGGCGATCATTGTTTCTTTGCCGTATCGCTCTTTCTCCTTCGTTGTAGCATCGAGATTTGATTTTGTGTGCTCAAGTTCACGAACAACTTTTTCCAGATCACGTTTCAAGGAATCTCTGCAAGGAAAAAGGAAATTGCAGAGTATAGAGGGTCTAATCTTGAAGAAGACATCCTTGACGAATATAAGCTACATAGGCATATAATTTCAAGCACATAGCTATAAGTTCTCTAAGCTTCAGTCCATTTCAATTTAGCTTTTTGCAAATTTAGGGGAACCAAACTGAGTCACAAAATGCATCAACACAAGCATCTTTCCTTAGGAAATTGAGAGACTCCAATGCTGGGGAAAAGACTTTAGAAACTATTAATTTTTGAGCAGGGGAATCCTTTACACAGTTCTACTTTATTTCACTTGCTCCCAGTATCATATTAGTCGGAATGCACTTCAGTAATATCGAAGCACAGGAAAGGCTAAAAAACATATGTTTTTTAAAGTTCAAGAAAGCACATTTAATGAACATGAATAGCAACCTTGAAAGGAGTCGACATAGCTTTATCTCATAGCCGCTATAAAAAGGCTAACGAAAGGCCAACAAAACCATTATTTCCTGAGCTACACAATGAAACCGTATGTGTCAGATTTGTCAAATACAACAGATTATATTTCTGTCTTTTCTGTCTTGGCCCGGCCAGCTTTTAACCCAGTCGATTCCCTTTAAAGAAGCCTCTAAGAAAATCCGAATACTCAATAACTGATAATTCTAAAAACTTATTTGTACTGGCTAAAATTCCTGGTTTCAAGTTCAAAAATCTATTTAGATTCTGTCATTTGCAAACTTGGTATCTTCCAATACCAAAACAATCATTTTTCGTAAAGAGGCGTATGATATTACCAAAAAATTAGTCATTCTGTGCAAAAATGAACATTCGCAAAAGGATTGAATTCTGTAAATTATTTGCACACTGCATTATGCTCAATTAGACCATGAACAAAGAGTTGTCCATGCGTTGAGTGAACAGACCTTAAACTGTTAAAACAAGAGACTGCATCGATAAACATGATTCTGTAGCTTTTATCCTCATTCGGTACATTCGAAACTTCGCCACATCTCTATGAAATGCGGAACGACTTCGTTTGATCCAGATTGTATGAAAACTAGCAGGCTGTTGTTCGTGAATCAAAAATAACCGATTCAAACTGGCAAGTCAAACTAGCTTAAAGTAAATCAGGTTATCAAATGTTGCGCTCTAATTGGTCAATCCAACGAACCGAAGTCATTTGATTTGTTGAAATTCAACTTAGTTTAGACAAAGCTGGTTTAACTCCGTCAGTGCGAAGGAAGTATAACTGAATAAAGTCCGTACCTGTCTGTCTTAACTTGCCCAAGAGCATTCTTGCTTTGTTCCAAATCACGTGTAGTTACTTCAAGTCTTCGTTGATAATCACCAACAACATTACGAATGCGTACAATCTCTTCTCTGTTCTTCAATGCATCTTCAATCTGTGCTTTCATTTGTGCTTCTCTCCTTCTAAGCTCTTGTACCTGCGGGCATAAAATTACTTTAAACATCCAGCTGAAAAATTTCTAAAGGCCAACCTCCACTTGCAGTACTTCTGGTCGGTGACCAGCGCGCTCACTTTGTGCGCGTGCGCATGCTCTGTTGCCAGACAGCATGCATAATGAATGGGCAAGCACGAAGTTTGCCAACAAAAACTAATGCACTACACGCTTTAACGAATACAAATCGATGCACTGCACACTTATGTACCAAATTTAAATCTGGAATTTTTCCATATGTTTCTCAATTTTTACAACAATTTCCACATTTCATTCTGAAACATTTCCTCGTTGTTATTATGATAGTAGCAGAAACGTTTAATTGACGCATGAAACAACTTTTGGTAAGAAAATGGCACTGTTTCGCTCAGTTCATTTAATAATGTATAATTCATCAAGAATAAGGGTGTAAAGGCATGATGAACTTTGAAAAGAGTTGAGTAATTTGGTCTGCGACGCAGGCTGTGAGTAATGCTGCCAGGAAGTACAACGTAAATGTTTGACCATAGTAGCACTAGTAATCTAGTACCTCACAAACAATTTTCTTGAAAGAATATATATTCAACGGTGAGGTGAGTATCTGAATGCATTCGTTCGAAAAGCTAAGTTTTCTGAGTGCATTCGTTCGAAAACCTAAGTTTTCTGTTGCAGTTCCTTCATAGGAAAGCAAATAATTCATAGACTGAAAACAAAACATCCCCTACACCTAAATTAAGGAAATATGGCAATTTCATTTTAAACGACATGCATGCTACGAAACTATCTTTGCCATTCAAGAAACAAACAAACTGTGAATCGGTCGAGTCTTTCACAATTCATAGTTGTTCAAAAAGGCTAGAAAGATTTGGAAAGGAAGTTTTACTTTGTAAAATTTTTTCAATTGCTTTCCTTACCAAACAATTCTGAATTGCTTTCCTTGCTAGTTTTTCCCAAAAAATATTGAGACCAAATTTGGCAATTAATAGAATAACGCTAACCTGAGCTTCCAATTGTGCAGCTTTGTTCTTGTTAGCTTGCAGCTCTCGATCCAAGTCCTGGTTCTCTCGTGCCAATCCTTCATTGTCGTCTTCCGTTTTCGATAGCCTCTTACTGACAGTGTAAAGTTCTCTCACGGCGTCTTCTTTTTCGCTCTGCAACTTGTGGCTCAAATCACGCAGCTCAACAACGGAACGCTCCAATGCTACGAAGTCTCGCTGGATCTGATCTCGCTCAACTCTGGTCTTCCGCATCAATGCATCTGTATCCGTGAATTTCCGTTGTGCGTTGGTCAAGTCATGTTTCAGCTTCTCGTTTTCTCTGATCACACCCTTCAGTTCGTTTGTCAGCCGTTCAAGGTCATTTCCACATTGCTTCAGTTCTTCCTCAACCGTTCGCCGCTCCATCTTTATCCGCTCAAACAGACCATCCCGTTGTGAAAAGTCGCGCGTCAGAGAATCATACTTGTATTGGAGCTCTTCAATCTGGCGTTGCCGCGTCTGAATCTCATCATGCGCACCAGACAGCTTTCTGTTAGCCTCGTCTAGGTATCCTTTGAGTGTGTTTCTCTCTCTGTAGATTTCCTTGACTTCGACGTCATTCTGAGCTATCCTGCGCTTGGCAGCTTGTACTTCTTGCAACAGCTCGCCTCGTTCCTGCCTAAGCCTTTCATTGACTGCCTCCAATTCAGTTGTCCTCTTCTGTGATGTGAGGAGGTCTTGTTGGAGCTGATCTTTCTTTTGCTGCGCACCCTCATAAGCAGCTCGTAAGATAACAAGCCGCTGTGAGGCAGGCCCAAGCTCTTGTTGCAGTTCCATTTTTTCTTGCTGCGTGACATCAAGGGTAGCCTCCAAGCGAGATATTTGCTTCTGTGCAGAAAGGACATCTGACTGAAGCTTTGTCTTCTCTTGATGGCAGCTCTCCTCCCCACTGGCAAGACGGCTGAAGTTCTTCTTCAATTCAGCAAATTCTTGTTGAAGGGACATTTTCTTTTGTTGCATGTCATCAAACGCAGTCTCGACTTCAATCATTCTGTTGTGTTGACGACGAACCTCGTTTTGGAGCTCTTGTTTCTGTTGTTGCAGCGTATCACGGCCTATCTGACATTCATTGTACTCTTTCCGGATCGTATCAAGTTGCCCTGTAAAATAAAATTTATGATCTTCAACGTGTGGAAAGCTATAACACATCGCCTAGCCAATCCCTGACTGCACATCTTAGCACATTTTCAAATTATGAATCGTAGCTCAAAGGTTAAGTATGACAATCTATACAAGCAATTCAAACCACCAGTGACACGTAAACTTGAACTGTCATTTTCTTGTAAGTCATGTTGTAAAGAAAATCATTAAATTTTCATAAACGTGTATGGTTCACTTGAGGTCCACTAAACACACGTCAATTTTAATTTCAATTTCAATCAATTTAATTCCCTTGCTGCTGAGATGGATGACGTTGTACTGTCGATATGCTGTTGTTAAAGATGTAGGGTGCAGCAAGTCATATTTCCCAGTGGTTAGATTGGATATCGATCTTGAAAGTTGAAAGTTGTCATCATTAAAGAAAGACAGCTTCTAGCATTGTTCATCATTCTACACGGTGTCCCAAAATTGTGTCCCGCTTTTGTAGCTGCTGTGGAGGAGCTATAGGTCTAATCGTCTTGTTTTTTCACAGTTGCATAGGTCAGGCTTCAACTTAAATTTGAGACCTTGTGTGACTCAATTTGACAAGCGGTTAGTGATTATCGTAGAGAAAAGGCAACATAAGTGATTGCTTCAAAAACGGCACTTCTGTTGTTCTCCAGCAATGTCAAAATAAAATAATCCAAGAAAGAGTTCTAGCGTCGTGCAAATATTTTTGCTAAATCTATTAAAGGGCGAACAGTACTGACTATTCAATAGAGAGCTCTTTCTGCGTTTTAAGAACTTTAGTAAAAATTTTCAATATGATGCCAGAAACCATTCTTCGAAAAGTTACTTGATTTTGACATTGCCAGAGAACAATTGAAGTGCTGTTTTGAAGCAACGACTGATTCTGTCTATTCTCTGCCATAAATCAGCAACCATCTGTCAGATTGACTCAAACAAGATCTCAAACTCTAAGCTGAAGCTTGGCCTATGCAGCTGTGTAAAATCTGCGATCATTGAATCTGCAGCTCCTCCACAGTTGCAACAGAAACGGGCACAATTTTTTGGGACCCCCTGTAAAAATCTACATTTTATGCCCAAAATTTTATCACGTAGAAGTTCAGAGAGAGATTGCTTCTCCAAAAATTATGCAATAAAAATTTAGGCAGCCATTTAGCTCAAAGCTCTAGTTTGGGAACGATGTCAAATCTACGTTTCATAATCCGATACCTCCGATGTGATGATACTTTTATTGGGAAAGAGGTATGAAAGTTTAAGTCAACTATCGTAAATAAAATAAACTACGTTTTGAGATTGATATAAGTGCTACCAGCAGCAACATATTTGGTTAAACCTGTTCGGTATTTTTAGGACACCCGATCAACAAAACAAGGACAGATTTTGTAATACAATAGCAATAGTTGCTTTAATTGACAACTCACATCAAAGTGATTAGTGACTACTGACAAAGGAAGTTCTCTCAACTCGTAATTCAAAACAAACACGGCCGCAAGAGTTGCCTCGAAACCAGCAGGGCAAACTCTCGCCATGTGCAAATGAAGGGTGGCTGTTAAGAGAAGTTATGCCCTTATAAAGAGAGACTAAGGGTAAATATCGTTTCTCATGGATTTTGTTTACTTGATTCAGAAATCGAGCAGAAGACATTATCATTTTTGCTCGTATATTTTGGGCCTAGATGAAGCAATTACCAAACAGCTCCTGAACCAAATAAACAAAACCTGCGAGGCAGAACTTTAGATTTACCCTTCTTCTGTCGTTTTAAGCATATAACTTCTCTTAAAAACAGTTTTTTTGCGCAAGGCGAGAGTTTGCCCTACGGGTTTTGGGACAACTTTTGCGGCGGTGATTGTTTTCATTCGCTGCGTGAGAGAATTTCCGTTGTCTGCAGCCACTAACCGCTTTGAAATGAGAGTACGAACTCGCCTTATCCATCTCATTCCTATTCAAAAAGCTTAATGTTGTGTACATTTTAGAGCGAAACCAATAACTCACAAACAAGGAAAGCACATGAAAACGAAACAATCAATCGACAGACAATGGAATACACCCAATTGTATCGAGAACTTAAAATATTAATAAATAGCAGCGATCTTGCAAAACAGGCCAAATCATTGAGGGCTGTGCTTTGTGCAAAAATCACCTAATGGCAAGTATCCTTGCAAAATCACCCGTGAAAATCGCAAATCTATTCAATAAATAGAAATCAAATATCACTGGGAACCCAAGACGCGAAAATCGCCAATTTATTTATCTGGCATCCATGCGAATCCACCCGTAGTTGAATACGGATGACTGTCTTCAGGTTATGAAAATGACTAACTCGTGAATAGCCTTTGCAATATTGAAAGCGTCTTTTCACTATTCAACTTTCTAAGACAATAACAAAAATGACAGCTTGGACAGTACTTGAGAGGTGATTGAAAACCATAGTTTAGGACTTCTGATTTTTAAATATTAATAGCAATTAGTTTGTAGTGATTCATTAAGTAAACAATGCGGAGAGTTGAGTCAAATAGTTTACAATTTTGTATCAATCTCTGCTCACACGACGCCTCTGTATTTAATGTGGTTGTCAAAACCCCTTGATGGCCTAGCAAATGTACATGTCCCAAATGGACAGATAATTTGGTATGTACTTAACGCGGGATGATGCAAGGACTTGCCAGGTCAGGCCAGGCTGCCATTTTCAATCAATTTTGCTTAGTGACATTTGTGTGCTAGAATTTACAACAGCTGTTAGGATCAACATAGGACTCGAACCTTTGCAAAACTTTCAAATTGAAAATTTAAAATGCTATTCTCTTATTCTTGCAACTGAATAAATCGAAGAGAACTTTAGGCCGTTCACTATACTTCTAGAAACAGCATTTTCGATACCATCATTATTTTCAGAAATACAGCGTGTTTAAGTTGTATGCAAGAATGCATCAGAGGAGCAAAGGAAGCATCGGAAGCTTTCAAAAAGATCAAAAGCGCTACACATTGTAAACTAATCGAGGATACTCAAAATGACCAAGGCGATGAAATATTCAGTTTTTGAAGATTTACAAGATGGTAGCAAGCAGAAGTCAGTAGTTTTTGTGGTGAATGATGGATGATGTCCCAACTTTAAAACTCAGAGAAAATTGAAAATATAAAACTCTAAAAATACAGTCGGTATCAAAAATACTCTTTCAGGACTGATGGCGAATGAACTAAAGTTTCCTTTGATCAGTTCACTTGAAAGAATCAGGCAATGACATTTTACGCTTTTAATTCTAAAGTTTGGCAAAGATTCAGGCCCTATACTGTTAGGAGCTAAACGCGTAAATTCTGCATGAAATCAATAATTACGTGAGATCTGTAATGACACAAAAAAGTCATGCAAAACAATTGAAGTGTACCATACCGTAGCCTGAAAGGCCTGAAAGAAGATAGAATCAAAAGACCGGAAGGAGTCTGTTACAAGGTAAACTGCATTATTACTGGGGGAATTGTGAAGGAGGAAACATTACATTGCTGCGCAAAAATTGGCCACCTGCAAATTCTCCTAACGACATTCAGAATTCTTAGAAGTACTATTGATTTGGTGGCAGGCAATTGTTTTCCGAACAATACAAACAATAACAATCAGCCAATCAAATCATAGCAAGATGAATAATAAAGTGTCATATCTAACCAGCATCATGGAATAGCCTTTCTGAGGTCTTCGTCCTGGAAGTAGTATTGATTTGATGGGAGCCAATTGTCTTCGAGACAATGCAAACAATAACAATTGGCCAATCAAATCATAGCAAGGTAAACGATGATTGTCATATCTACCCAGTAATCAAAGGGGCGTTTTCGGGCGTTTTGGGCGTTTTCCTACATTTTATTTACGAGCTACATTGGAAGCTTCTTACAAGATTTGAGAAGGCAGTGAGATCTAATTGGCTGAAGAAACTAAAAGTTCGCCACTAAGATATTGATTCATGAGGAACCCAAGGCACATAATTCTGAAAATTTTGTGAACATACTCTTAACACATTTTCAGAATAGAGCGTGACAAAGTTGACGTAATTCCACAACTTCAATTTCGATAAGATAAGCACCTATTGGATCTGAGCTATCTGTGATAAATTGGTAAACCGGGTTTACTAAACCCAGGTCCCAACTCATTACGAAAATAAGCAGCCTGACTTTGAAGATTTCCTTTCAGCGGGATCCTATTGTATGAATTTCTACCAAAACATATTTACGCCAATCTAGTCGTCACATAATCATGGAGACGTTCACTGAAAAGTTTGAAACGTAGCCCAGTTGCTCAAGATGCATCTTAATATCTTCAGGGAGACTCCTACTTATAAAAACCTGCAGACCTACCTGAGCGATGCAAAACTTAAAAATTGTGTTAAGAATCCCAAACACGCAAGATAAGAATCTCAAATTCAAACGACGGCAAGAAGTAACTGGGAAGTGACTGATTAAAGTATGCATACGCAACGCTGGTCCTTGATCAGACCGCATGTAACTTTTTATCTTTTACAAAGTCAAGTACAATCTGCAAGTACAAATGGCATAACCTGCAGCATAAATCACCGTGAGAGGTTCAACAATGATAGGCGGTCCTATAGCCCATTATAATTTGTAAAACCAAGCATTTCACAAAACAGTGGCCAACAAAATATAATAAACATTGTTCAAAGAAACATTCGGTGGGTCTAGCAGGAGCTTAACTGAATATTGGGACCTTTTCAATTTATAGGCGGGTCCTATCATCCATGATGACTGGTAAAATGTAACAAGGTTACCTTCAAGACTCGTGACTCTTGCTTTCAACTGCTGATTGACTGAATCTTTATTGCTCAATTCCCGGCTTGTCGCATCCAGCCTTCGTTGATAATCTCGTAATTCATGCTCGATACGACCATGATCATCTTTACTGCGAAGATTTGCAGCACTAATGTTCTCAAGTTGTTCTTTCAAATAGTTCTTCTGTTTCATTTCATTCTCAAACTCAATCTCCAGCTTTGAAACTTGATTACGGGTGCTGATCAACGTGTTCTTTAGATCGGTGTTTTCCGACTGCAATTGTTCATTGCTCGTTTTCAAAGAATCAAGCTCGGTGACAAGGCTATCAAGATCGGTTTCCATCATTCCCTTCGCTGCTTTCAATCGCTCAATTAATTGATCCTTCTCGGCAACTTTCTGTGCATATGTTTCGTGCTCTCGTTGGAGATCGTACAATTGCGTCTGCAGCTTCTTAAACTCTCTCATCAGCTCCTCCTTTTCTCGGTTTAGATCTTGATTCTGTGATGTCATCGCACGGCGGAACGTCCCTTCCACATCTCGGAACTGTTTGACGACTGGTTTCATTTTCGGATCATCGGATGACGAGCTATAATACTCTTCCACTGTTGATGAAAACTGCTGTTCACCGTCACCTGATGTTCCGTACCGTTTGAAGCTCTTTGTTTTGGCTGATCGGAACGATCCAGTTGATCTACTGAGGAATCCAGAGTCCAGTTCGTCTTTTCCGGACCCTTCCTCATCCTGCCCTTCGAATGATTGTATTTTCTCTCGCATCCAATCAAAATCTAGCTTCATTGCTGCTTTGTCATTCTGCACTTGTCTCATCTTGTCTGCGATATCAAGCTTTTCATTCTGCGCTTTCTCAAGCGATTCCTGCATGTCCTGCATATCTCGTTGCAACTTTCGGATGAGATTCTCTCTGTCATCGCTCTTCTTTCGATTCTGCTCGTACTTGCGATAGACATCTTCGACAGCTCTTTGCGAGCCGTTCAACTCCTCCTTCAGTTGCTGCACTGTCAGATCTTTGCTTCTCAAGGCCTGCTCCAGATCCATAATTTGCTGCTCTTGCCCTAACGCCTGGATTTCACTTCTACGGTCTCCACTACCATAATGCTTTATATCCTCCTTCATCGATTTTATCATGCTTTCTTGACTTTCAACAGTGGCTAGTAATTCCAAATTCTCAATTTCTAATCGGACAGCCGTCTTCGGCTCCACCAGAACTTCTCTAACGGTCTCCATGTTTCTGGCTAATAACCTCCAACGATCTTCGTAGTTTCTGGTTGATAAAGCTGCAAAAATGTTCGGTTTCTTTCTATCCTGTCCACAAATCAATTCCGACTTTATTGAGACTAGGAACTTCAAAACCTATCGTCAAAACTTCAAGAATCGGCGTTGTGTTGTCTGTCTTCACAATAGCGAGCAATCAGTGCAAAAATGGATTCACGGCCTGTGTAAGTGCTATCAGGTACCTTTCAAAGCTGATATGAGACTCTCAATAGCGATACATGCTTATTATAGTGCTCAGCGTTGTTTCCTATAGCATAATCACATCCCCGCCAAGTCATTTGCATATCCCATATACGGTAATCTAATTGTTCTTCTCGAGCGCTGATTGGTTCTAAATGATAATCCCCTGCCTGCCAAGTCATTTCAGTGTCCCATATAAGGTTGTTTAATTGTTCTTTTAAAGCGATGATTGGTTTTCATTAGGGCCCAGTTTATGATTTACATGCCCACACCATTTCTCGCCACCTGTACTGGGGTAGGGCGGTATTCAGCTGACAATTAAGTATTTTAATTTTTTATCGTTAAATCATTCAGATATTTTATTGAATTTCGTAGCAGCAACCACTTCAAATTTCCCGTCAATCTGAGCACCTAACCTCATCCAGAAGTTTTCTTTGTAATAACCACGACGCCTAGCTAAGGGAATTGTATTTTTACAGGGAATCGCATTTTCCCAGTGGTGTAAAGGGACCTGTGAAGTATTGCGTTACGGCCTATTGAATTAGCCCTGAGAGCATACCCATGGGGAGCCTATCTAGCAAAGAGTTCGGAAACCAGTGCCTCCAACAAAGCTCGCAGAGCCTGATTTTGGAACTTTGGTTGTCATCCGATGCCTTACACTGACAACCTAGCCCCGAGCGGGTCCTAATTTTAACAGTCCTGGATTTTAACGGCCAAGAATAAATTAGGCTTTTTGGTTGCTGGCAAAACATCGTGTGCAATTCTACGTTTGAATGTTGCTTGCTTATTTATCCTTTGTCCAATTCAAATTCTCCTAATCTGCCACGATGCTTTATGGTCTCTGTGGCATCTGTGGCCTAACGTTCTCTACAGCCTAACACTTTTCAAACAATTCTCTGGCAAAAATATCTTTGATGTACAAATTTTTATACTTAAATCAAAACAGAAAGTTTTTAGTTCTTTTACAAATTCGATCAAATTGGGAGGGTCTATCTCCAATCTAAGAGCTAAACATTGCTCAGTGGAGAGAAGCAAAAAGGCTTTCCAGAGAATGGCTCGTTGTTGGCCTCTTCAGAAAGAGAAAGCCACGAGTAATTTGAATGTTTCCATGACATTTTTTCGTTCAACACTGCTCACATCAAGTCTTCATACAACATGTGAAAGAGAAGAAATGATCACACGTCTGTTTCTGAAATGTCTATTGTCCAAAATGTCCGATGCCTGAAACTGTCCCTTGAGCAATCTGCGATACAGATTTGAGAAACAGAAGAAACGAGAAAATGTCCGCCCTTTACAATGTCCGTTGTCTGAAATTGTCCATCAAGCAATCTTGATTGCAGAAATTACAGTTAATCATATCAATCAATTTGACCCGTGCGGTTGTATCATTGAAGTTTCCGGCACCGTACACTATAACTATCAAAAAAGAAGTTAATTCAGGCGGTTTGTGGTAATTACAATGGGTAGATAACGCTATAAATTGCAGACCCATGCAATGAAACAGGGAAGGGCAGATGCGGTAAAGAGGCAATATTTGATATGGTGGAATAAGAAATTTTGACAAATCGTATCTGAAAAAGAATTCAAAGTTTATAGAATAATAGATTTGTAAAATGGTTGGAATGACGTCTTTAATTAAGGCCTGTATGTCATCAAAGAAACGCGAGTCTGTTCTATCAAAATCAAATGTTTTAATATGACGGATAGGTAGTAACGATACCCAGAGCTTCGTAGAAAGAAAAGGAGAGAAAGGGTCTTTCTCGGTGCGAACGACCAGAATCTAAGTAGCCCCACCGGAAAACCAGGAATAAAAAGAATAGATAATGAAGGTAAAGACAAAATGATCTCACATATCCTCTGCGGGGAACTACCTGCTTCGGGGACAGCGCTACTCTCCTTCGTAGTTTGGTAAAATTTTCTCGAAGCAGATAGTCCCCCACAGAGGATACGTATGAAATTACTTATTCGCTACTTTCATTATTTATTTTTGTTATTCATTACCAATCAATCCTGGTTTTGCTGTGGAACCCCCTCCCTCCACTAGAGTTATCTAGATGCCTTCTCGCATTATTTGACAAGACCATGGCTTTTCTTTCAACATCACAAAAAGTGTCTGTTCTTAGCAAACCAGGAAGAAGCAGGGTCTTCAAACTTTTCAGACTCTTTGAAGGTGTTGTGGCGCAGTGGTGTAATCCTCTGATTTTGCAGCCAGAACAGTCAGGGGGAAGTGGGCTCGATACCCGGTAGGGCCCCACCACTTGAGCGTCATGACAAGGGATCGCACACTCGATTAGGACTGCTCCTTTTCTGCGATCCCAGTGATAGGCACTGCAAAACCCAACTTCACCTTCAGACGCATATAAGTTTGCGTTATGGTGATGCAGTTTTGATAAAATTCAAAACTTATGTAAACTTAATGTCAAGGTCATTTCGAACATGCTTAAGAGCATTTTCTGATTTGATTCTAACTTGAACGGTTTACAAAAAACTTACAAATGTGTTAGTCAGTTTTTGGCTGCAGAAAATTTCGAAAAACATGTTCACTGCTTGCCATAAAACTCAATAAACATGACTAAAGCTAACGAAACTAACGATAGCTAATGTAAGACCTGCTCGCGGAAATGCTCGAAGAAATGGCCTTGAACTAGCAAATAGCCACAAGTAATAATGCTAAATCTAAGATTAAAGATTCACACCAACTAATTAACAAGACACAAACATCTCCCATGTATACAAACATTTCTCTTCGTGAGTTAGCTGAAGTGTATTCGAGAAAAATACGATCTGCAGCAAACAAATTACACCTTAAATCAATATTAGAGATTCTGAGAAATGTATGATGCATGCAAGACGACGGAGGAAAAGGTGCACGAAATACGGTATGAGAGAGAATGTAGAGGGAAGAATAATAAAATAAGATGAAGAGCGTTAAGTTGGATGGATTTTCAGAGTCCCTCGTATCCCAAGCGACAAACCTTGCCCAACAAGGACTTATAATGAAATAGTGAGAAAGATAGACACACATAACAGTGTACCCTGTACTTTAGAGCGCGTGGCCGAGTGGTTAAGGCGTCTGACTCGTAAACTAAAGGTCAGAACGGCCGTAGGTTCAAATCCCACGCTGGACAGTGTGGTTGCTGTCCGTAACTCTAGCCCGGGTCGACCAGAGCCATGTGAGGGAAATCTGGTAGCTGTGGCGGGTAGCTGTGGCGGACTGATGGTAAAACATCCGTGGCCCCTGCTGGAAGTAAGTCTCTCAGACTTTCGCGGGCTAGCCACGCTAAATATAAATACCTACCTACCTAACTGGGACACAGGCTAATAGTAGTGATGCGCGTAGTACAAAAAGCACAGTACAAATAACAATAACAATTGATGATGTTTATCCAAAACATACTTGAGACCCGATAGAAAGAGTGGAAAAGATGGTACTGCTTAGGCCCATTCTCGTTGATCACGTCGCAATAACAAAAAATGCAGCAAAAATCCCATTCAGCACACAATCATTGACGAAAGTTAGCATGTGTTAGTAGAGTAAACTTCACATTTACTCTCGTAGATTCGTTACATAAGTACCTCTGATTTTCAATTATTGTTGTTGTTGTTGTTGTTGTTGTTGTTGTTGTTGCCTTAGTTGAGGGACTTCAGTCCTTGCGCTTCTGAAAATGGCTCCTCTGTTGTAGCGACAGATCTGTAGGGGGAGCGAAACAAGGGACTTTTGGAATGAGCATAGTTCACACTGTCAATCTGTCGATCAAAGCTTACCTTACAACGAAATCTGTTAAGTCTCACGATTTTATTGCCGCCAAAGAATTTTGTTACAAGGGCCTAAATAGGTGCGATGGAATTTAAACCTGCATAGAATTGTGTTAAAAGTAAAAATAATGTCCACTATGCAAATCTTGGATATGGTAGCAAAACTTTTCCATGGCCTAGTGGTAAGAATAAAAGTCCTAGGACGCTATTGTTTCATCTTGTTTGAACAGTACTCCGTCAATGTCCCATTCTACATAGCCTAAACACTCAAACCAGAATGATCAATCGGCGATAAGTTGTTTTGTCATCTATGAAGATAATTTAGAATTTCTATCTAGCTAGCTTGTATGGACGCGTTTTATTATTAATAAAAGCAACGATAGGTTACTTGAGCCCTGCTACGACAAGCATCTTCACTTTAAACCGCACATTAATGTTTTAATGATTTCTCGAATTGGTAATAAGTAAGCGGGAAAGCTTCGTAGCAGGTTATTTTTATGATTGGTAATAAAAATAGAATAAAGTTGAATCAACGTTGGGAACCGTCTTCATTGCAGCTATCAGAGACCGTGAAGCTGGGTGTACTGGGTGGGGTATGCCAACCCACTTTTTTACAAACAAGATTCGTCACTTTGCCAGTCTTTTCAGCAACGTACTGTGTGTGTCAAAACAAGTAGCAAGTTTGATAAATTGCCTTGCCCAAGTTTGATTACAACCTCAATCTTTGAATTTCATTCACGACAGAAAGATAGAGGACAAAATTAAATTTTCATCTATATAAAGAAATTATTTTTCACTGATTAAAATCTAGAACTATGGCTGAATTGGCGTCTATCTAGTTTTGAAGCATACTGCAAAATGCACAGATGATTGGAAGATTGATTCCTCAGTCTGGATCAAAATTTTTTCTTCCTTTCAAACAATCGAGGCCTGAACTCATCTGAACGATGCCTAAAGAATTTCTGTATTTGAATCAAAAGGTCGCCTTTCGTGGCCATTATCATCATAATCGTCACCACCACCACCACCACCACCACCACCACCACCACCACCAATATCTTTTCCTTCATTTTATCATAAATTTTCGCTTGGGCCAAGCGCGTTCAAAATCCTCAAAACATGGAGAGTCCAGGCACCAAATCCCCAGGAGCTAATCAATAAGTGGTAAGTCTCCAGGGACCAACAGTTATATTTTCAAAGCTAAACTGTGCATAGAATCAATCTTATCTAAATTTCATTTTCGTTCTCTGCTAAATTCGTTCTTAAATTATTAACCATCAGAATTTTGTTTTAAATTATTTATCGCAACAAAGGAAAGGACTTAAAGCGCTTTAATGTATATTGGCATATTTTCTTGCAAAATGCAAGATGCAAAATGCACTCGCAAAGTTTCAAAACAAGCAAACCAGTTCTGCAAATAATGACTGCAGTCACACTAGAATCTGATCCCGTTATATTCTGATTTGCTTCCCTTATCTTTGCCTTCAGAAAGTACGGCATTATAACGATACAACGACACTCGGTCACACTGTGCCCGTCTTGTCTTTTGCAAAGCTGCCTGTGTTTGGCTGATTTTTTGGCGCGAAAGTAGTTGTCACATGATTATCTTGGTAATCTATCATTGGTCCATTTTGCTTTAACAACGCTTGTAATTCAGGTCAGCATCTTGTCTATCCAGTGGATATTACAGTTTTTTAAGGACTCTTGCCCAAGGAAAGAAACTTTGTAAAAGCGTTGTATGTGAAAAGGAAGTGTGGTCACATACCACAGCTTTGTAAGCCCGCTGTTTCGAAGGAAAACAACGGGATAAGGCACAAAGTGTGACAGGAGCCGATATTTCCGTGTTTGGTCACGTCATCAAGCAAAGCTCAACAAGCGGAGGCACGTAAAATTCCAACAAAATGGAAACGCTGACTGAAGCATTATCAAATGACCGAGAAATTGGTGCAATGGTGCAATCCTCTGCAGCCCTGACTTTGCAGCCCGAACGGGCCTAAGCGGACATGACTTGAGCCTAGTTTATGCCTAGTTAGTGCCCCAACCACTTGAGCGTCAAGACGAGGGTCGTGGACTCGATTAGGTCTTCGCTACTTCTGCGATTAAAGCACTTGATGCTAAAAGACTCAGCTTCTCCTTCGCCAAAGGAGCAAAGCTTATTTGCCAAACGTCTTTCTTGTGATGAATTGAACATTTCTTAATTTGATAAAAACATTGACCGACAATGCAGCTTCGTCTGCTTATCAATTCTTGGCCAGCTTGGGGGCAGGTTAGGGGGTCACGACTTGAAAGCGGGAAAGCTACGAAGAAACCTTCAGCTACCCCAAATAAAATGTGAGGAATTTTATACGGAGTACTTGAGCTGCCAAAAAATCTCATGTCTGAACAATAATTCTAAAGTATTTGTGAACATATGAAACACTTTCCACCATAGTGCTGAGCTGCATATTTCAGCATGTATTGTCTTTCAAACATCAGTAGTCAACAATCATCAACAGACCTTTCCGAGAAGGTAAACTTATCTTTCATCGATGAAGCATTTCTCATACTTATATTATCTTTCATCACAACACGGGCTTGATATTTCGATACAATTTCAAATATAATACTAAGGAAATGATGAATAATTTCTTCGTGGTTTACTGGAAGTGGAACATAAAATATAAACATGTACTACTTTTGAGAAGTATGAAGAAGCTATCAACAAACTTATCAGGAAGTTCAGCTTACCTTTTATCGAAGGAAATGCTCCGTCCTAAAAGCGTGATCCTTGATAAAAAAATTTGAACTTTTTGCGAACAGATGAATAACTATCCACCACAGTGCTGAACTGAATATTTCAGCGTGTGTGGTTCTTCAAACGTAAGAAAAACACGATCATTAACAGAACTTATCAAAAAACGTCAGCTCACCATTTATTGACAACAACTCTCTCTCCTAAAATCTTGATCTTTGATCAAAACATCGCCATTACGAAATTCTCTCCTTCTAGCAGCCATTCTGCACACATTTGGTTAGCCATAACATGGTTAACAGGTCAATGAACGTACTTCTGCTGATCAGTAGATCTCTTGTTGACAATGGAATTGTTAGAGAAAGCCGGTTTTGATTTCTTTACCTAATAAAAGGAAATCAAAACAATGATTAGGAAAACAAAGAAACACACACTGTTATATTTGAATAATGAGTTGAGATAAGCAAACTTGAAGATGGAGGGCTTTGTTAATGGAGTATATTTTGTACATTCTTCCTCTTGTTCTAAAAACAAGTTAAATGCTTTCAAACAAGCGAAGAATTAAAACTGATCTTCAATCTCGTTCATGATCACAAAGGTTTTGCATGTGTCAAGATATGACCTAAATGAAATGGAAAATCTTGAGTCTACTTTAAAGAATGATTTGTAAGTTCTTCCCAAGCAGCGAATTCATATGATAAATGAAGACAAACCTAATAATTTTTAATTTCTCAAATCAAATTTTGAGAGAAACTATCGGATGAGTCAAAAAGAGTTAACGCATCAGGCGGGCTATGGAATAAAATGTGTGTGACCGATATTCAAAACCAAGATGTTGATCTATCAGCCAAAGGCTAAATTAGATGTGAAAATTTTGTTTGGTAATATTACTCGCTTGACAGAAGTTAGAAAATGCTGGAAAGTGGTTTGCGTGAGAACCAAGCTTCCACATTCCATTCCGGTCCATAGTTTCCCTGCTACCGACGTTAAAATTCCATTTCTGAAACTGATGATGGTGCTGAATTTGAAGTCCAATGCTACATAAATCATGGACCAGAATGGAACGTGGAATCTTGATTATTCCCATACAAACCCTTTACAGGCACGTATTTTCTCATCGAAGTTAGCCTTTGCCTGATAGATTACTATTTCTATCGTGAATATCGGCCACATACTTTTCATTCTCTAGCCCGCCAAAATCGTAAACTTTCCAAAAATCATTGGGCTCAAATCTTTCTAATCTTCAAAAAAGGTAGGTGTAAATATACTGTTACGGTTTTCTGTGAACTGAACTGCTGAAAGGAAGTAAGGGTACTTGCTGTAAACCTGCTGTAAAAATCTATTTATATCTTTAGTAATGGTGGCGTTTTTATTCTTATGTAAAGAATGCATAGACAATTTAGAAAAAAAATAAAATCATCGTAAATCCTAAATCAACAGAGGAAAATGATACAATTTGCGAGAAAATCATTGTCTATGAAGGTCTACAATATGGTATGTCACTCTTCTGTTTTCGGATTTTGAAATTTGATGACGTCACACCCTCAAACACGACGAACGCAGCAATTTTGAAACAAATTAAGATATGACAAAATTTCCAGGGCATAATTACAGCAAAGTACGCAAAATTCTTTCCAGTTGTTAATCCATGCAAAGAAAATAAAAAGAATTTCACACCTACCTTTTCAAGATATGAGCCGTATGCTCAAAAACAGTCCATGCTGGGAGATCTGGGAGATACATTAAAATCGAAAACTTTCGGACGATCCAACTTTCGGGCAAAACTTTATCCCAAAGTTTATTTGTACGAAATCTGATAAAGTCCGAAAGTATTTTCGTCCGAAAGTTTCGAATTCATTGAGAATAGAAAAGCACAAAAAAGTTACATAAAATGCCTGCAATACTTCGGTTTCTCTCACTTTTTACCTTAAAGTTTGATTAATTGAAGTGTTTCTTGAAAATAGTTCACGTATCGCAGCACCTTTTAATTTGGGTTTTGCTAGCTTTACCATTGTTCAATCCAACGAAAATTACATTTAAATGTCCCTGTAGATGTGATAATCACCATGTACCTAATGTAAGTTGATATTTATGATAGAATCACAATTATTTCAACAAATGTTTTGGTATCATGCTTGTTTTTTGATGTCGTATTTGTACGAAAGTTGTTTTGTTCGAAATTCTCGAAAAAACGTCCGAAAGTTTTTGTCCGACGTTGTTTTTCCGAAACTTTTCCGTCCGACAGTTTTCGATTTTAATGTAGTCTTTAAGAAAATTTGCAAACGCACAGATCAAACCTGCATCCATGAATCATACGAATACTTACCACTTCTCAAATGACGACGCTTCCAACACAATGATCACATCACATCAACTACCCATCAATGTTATCGCAATCACGATCTGAACGGCTGTAGAAATAAAGTAAGGGATCAAAAGAGAACGTATCAGAAGAGGCAAGATATAAACAAAAGTATGCAAAGCATTAACAGCAAAACAGCAGGTTGACCATTCAGCACTCTCAAAACTCCTCAAATTGTGAGCAAATAGTAAGCTAAGATATTCTAAATTGAAGTGAAAAGGTCAACAAACTTGAAGCGCTCTTTTTATTTGGTTGACATGAATAGTCACAGTACAAACAATGAAGTGCACAAACTCAATTTTTCTATCATTATACTCAAGGAACTATCGCAGGCTCAAAGGCTGGGGGTTGGCCATTCAGAATCCCAACAAGGTCTCAAATACTGGGTTATTCAGAATTAAGTTCCCACTATTGAAAATTCGTAGCGTCGAGAGCACGATTGGTTGGAATAATTCAAATTCTAGTTGAAAGCTCAAAGATCGAAGTGTTTTTGTGATTTTTCCTGCCATCTTACGAGCATTAGCGTACGGGAAGAAAAAATCTAAGGGGTGGGGCTGCTCGACACAAAGCCCAATGTTTACTAACATTTTTGCCCGACTAAGGACAAAATCTTACCCGAGTGGGGCTCATTTTCGATAATTTTCGAAAGTTGGAGGGGCTACCGCCCCTCCTGCCCCTCGCCTCGTACGCTTATGCTTACGAGCACTAAAAATATAGGTGAGTTCGACTTTACAAAAATTTCATGGTTGCAGAATGACTAAAAAATGCCAAAAAAATCGATATAATCACATAGGACTCCTTGCAAAGAACAATTTGCACATAATGCCTTGCAACGAATGTAGCTAGCTGACTTAAGGTACATGCAGAAATCGTTTGTCTGGATTATGAAGAAGACAAGATACATATCGAGAATAAAGCCTAAATATCTGAATGCATTCGATTCCTCTTCTGCAGAAGGTGAACAGCTGTATCAAAATTATTTGCGTGCTATTAAAATATTTAGAAATCATTGTCTGAACCAGATAAACAGCTGTTAAGGTATGTTTGGTACAACCTAATAGATTTGTCTTGGTAGTGTTCCCAGAAGTAGCAAGTGGAAAAAGTATGAAGAGATCAAACTATGGAATCAGGACCCTCTGCTACCGACACAGACGCTCTACCAACTGAGCTTTCTTGACAAGGTGGTGACACAGCTTGTGTAATACTGCGTTCACACGATGCCGGCATATTTTAAAAACGGTGAATAAATGTGACAGTAGCAAAATTTGAGCTAGCAGTCACATGATACCGGCACAATTTGAAAACGGTATGAAATTTGATGGTAAAAAGTCGTTGCATGACTTTGATGCCAAGAAAAGTACCTTCACCCTAAGAATCGACCAGTCTCAATCCAAAAGCGTCGAAAAATGTTCTCTGTACGTCATCGTCGAGTGGTCACATGATGCTGTTTCAAATTTATGCCAGTTAGGGTTCCGTTTTCAAAATCTACCGTTTTCGAAATCTGCCAGCAAAAAATGTGCCGTTTTCGTGTGAAAGGGAGGCTTATCCGTCACAGTTTTCACCATTTTCAAAATGTGCCGGCATCGTGTGAACGCAGTCCAAGTCTAGCACACGCGACTCAATTTTCCAAAAGCAGACTGGCTCAATGCCCTCGGCGCAACCTTGACAGAATTACGCCACCTTAACATCACACTTTTCTCATCCCTTTTGGGTAATTTTTGCGACAAATGGAAAATACAAAGAGAAAAAGTTAGTGCAAGTTTGTGCAAAATTCTGCAACTTTTGCCACATTCACATTGACCCATTGAAACCAGCTTTACCTAAACTACGTTAACTTGCAACCAATCAAATGCAGCAACTTGTTGGTTTAGCCAATCAGAAGGCCCCTTTCAAATAACCTGGTTTAATTTAAGCTGGTTTAACTCGCAAGTGTGAATGGGGTATTCAACTCGGTCTCGTCACATTTTTTCCATGGTCGAAAAGTTACAAAGATAAGCTACAGTTAAGTCCCGCCTTTAAGAAACTCGTTTCGCAAAAACAGCCTGATCGACTTCCTATGTTAAGATAACTTCTTATAAAACAGGGTGTGTATACCTTGGTATAAGAAACACTTTTACATTCCAAACAGCCATCAAAATTGTTAAGGAAACGTTTTAAAAATTTGCAGTGTTGCACAAGGATCTAATAATTTGAGCCAATACTGAAAGTTTCTTGAAATTATAACAAGTTGGGCTTAAAACCAGCATTCTTGTTTCTAGAAAATTGGGACCTATTGGAGACATATGCAAATATACTCCTTGAAATATTAACTATGTACCGTTGTAAAAGAAACTGAACATGAATCAGCCTGGATAGTTTCTTGCAGAGAGGTCTTTTTTATTCAGTGAAATCAGGCCTGAGTTTCTTATAATGCCGTTTCTTAAAGGCGGGACTTTACTGTATTATGATTTATGTGATGGGTGGCTACTCGCCGTTAGCAACTTTTTTAAATTGCTTTTGCTACAACTTAATGAATTCATGGTAGTACCTCAGTTAAGAAATACAGCAAGTACAAGACAATGCAGCAAAAACAGTCAAACATTTATACCGCTGCTTTACAAGACTGAACAATACAAAAACAGTTTCTTCTCAAGAACGATAAAGGACTGGGATGCTTACTCTAACAATGAAATTTTGGAACTGTAAATTCTTTAATTTGTTTTTATTGATTAGCTTGTAATTTTGTAATATAAAATTTTTTGACTTTGTAATGTTTACTTTAATTTCTTTATGGGTCTTCGACCCCTTTGCATTAATGCTGTAAGGCTTTGCGAAGTAATTTTATAGAAATAGAAATAGAAACCTTAAATAGTGCTAAGACGATCATCTCCGGGCAAAGAAAGCATAAAACAAAATGATGCAATATCCGAATGTTTCAACGTTCTTATATTACAAATTTTTATCGATACATTTACACAAGTAATTTCATACAAGTAACAAAAAGCGTTTGTAGGTCAATGAAGCATTTCAGACTAAAAGTTGTGCAAATTTAACAACGAATTGTTCAGAGCAAAATCAAGTATTAAGTTTTCAAATTCTTCCCAGTCCTCAATTATTAAGACCATTCCCACTATATGCAATAAGAAAGCAATAGGAAAGAATGAAAAAGTAACTCGATACATTATGTTATCAGCAAACGTTTACTTCTTTTGGTTAAAACTCTTGCTTCATAGTAAGGAGGACCTTAACTCCATACAAGTCAACGAGGATTTCGGTCTCAATGACCAAATGATACGGTTAAGCGGTTAAGCAGTAAAGTCCAGTAAATCTAAAACATCATCTTGCTCCTTGGTTTCTAGCTATCTCTGTAACTCTGCCTTTGTTCTTATAAGTTCATCGGTTTTCTTTTACTTTGCTGACAAGAATGACCAAATGTGCATACGTTTCAATGAGAATTTTGGTCCTTGTAACCAAGCAGAAAGCGGAAAAACGCAGTAAATCTAAAACGACGCCTTGCTCCTTTGTTGCAAGTTTCTTCTCCAAGTTTACATGCTTCGTCTTCATTGTTCTCTTGCTTCATGGTAATGAGGAACTCTCCACACAAGTCAACGGGGATTACGGTCTTGATAACCAAATGATACGGTTAAGCGGTTAAGCAGTGAAATCCAGTAAATCTAACACATCATCTTGTTCCTTGGTCTTAAGTTTCTCTTCTAACTCCGAATTCTTCGTTATCAGTTCATTGATCTTCTCTTGCTGTTTCGCAACTCTTTCTTTCATTTCTGATAAATTCACTTGCAGTTCAACTTTATCTGCACAAACTCTTTCGAAATCATCTTTCAAGGATTTAACATGTTCTCCTTTTACAGAGGTCATTGATGATCGCATACTATCGACTTCAAGTTCATATCTTTGTCTTTGCAATTCTAGTTGGTCTTGTAAATCTCTGTTCTCTTTTGCCAATCGCTTCAGCTCAGTTGATAATGATTCTATGGAGATTAATGAGATTTGTGAAAAAACGTGTTATCTTCGTGTGAACGGGAGGCCTATACGTCGCATTTTTCACCATTTTCAAAATGTGCCGTTATCGCATAAACGCAGATTTATAACACAAAACTTAGTTTGTGGAAACTAGTCACTTTGCTCTCGAATTACTAGCAATTTTATCAAAATGCTTCGTCTCAAAATATACTAAAACAAGCCAAAAACCCTTGATCAAACTTGCCAGCATTCCAGCCTCATGAAAAAAGAAATAGACAAAGAAGGTAGTTACGCGCGTATAAACCATTACACGGCAGCCTCTTTAGATATGTACACAGCCTCCTGAAAATCAGGAATACTGACTGACTGACTGACTGACTGACTGACTGACTGACTGACTGACTGACTGACTGACTGACTGACTGACTGACTGACTGACTGACTGACTGACTGACTGACTGACTGACTGACTGACTGACTGACTGACTGACTGACTGACTGACTGACTGACTGACTGACTGACTGACTGACTGACTGACTGACTGACTGACTGACTGACTGACTGACTGACTGACTGACTGACTGACTGACTGACTGACTGACTGACTGACTGACTGACTGACTGACTGACTGACTGACTGACTGACTGACTGACTGACTGACTGACTGACTGACTGACTGACTGACTGACTGACTGACTGACTGACTGACTGACTGACTGACTGACTGACTGACTGACTGACTGACTGACTGACTGACTGACTGACTGACTGACTGACTGACTGACTGACTGACTGACTGACTGACTGACTGACTGACTGACTGACTGACTGACTGACTGACTGACTGACTGACTGACTGACTGACTGACTGACTGACTGACTGACTGACTGACTGACTGACTGACTGACTGACTGACTGACTGACTGACTGACTGACTGACTGACTGACTGACTGACTGACTGACTGACTGACTGACTGACTGACTGACTGACTGACTGACTGACTGACTGACTGACTGACTGACTGACTGACTGACTGACTGACTGACTGACTGACTGACTGACTGACTGACTGACTGACTGACTGACTGACTGACTGACTGACTGACTGACTGACTGACTGACTGACTGACTGACTGACTGACTGACTGACTGACTGACTGACTGACTGACTGACTGACTGACTGACTGACTGACTGACTGACTGACTGACTGACTGACTGACTGACTGACTGACTGACTGACTGACTGACTGACTGACTGACTGACTGACTGACTGACTGACTGACTGACTGACTGACTGACTGACTGACTGACTGACTGACTGACTGACTGACTGACTGACTGACTGACTGACTGACTGACTGACTGACTGACTGACTGACTGACTGACTGACTGACTGACTGACTGACTGACTGACTGACTGACTGACTGACTGACTGACTGACTGACTGACTGACTGACTGACTGACTGACTGACTGACTGACTGACTGACTGACTGACTGACTGACTGACTGACTGACTGACTGACTGACTGACTGACTGACTGACTGACTGACTGACTGACTGACTGACTGACTGACTGACTGACTGACTGACTGACTGACTGACTGACTGACTGACTGACTGACTGACTGACTGACTGACTGACTGACTGACTGACTGACTGACTGACTGACTGACTGACTGACTGACTGACTGACTGACTGACTGACTGACTGACTGACTGACTGACTGACTGACTGACTGACTGACTGACTGACTGACTGACTGACTGACTGACTGACTGACTGACTGACTGACTGACTGACTGACTGACTGACTGACTGACTGACTGACTGACTGACTGACTGACTGACTGACTGACTGACTGACTGACTGACTGACTGACTGACTGACTGACTGACTGACTGACTGACTGACTGACTGACTGACTGACTGACTGACTGACTGACTGACTGACTGACTGACTGACTGACTGACTGACTGACTGACTGACTGACTGACTGACTGACTGACTGACTGACTGACTGACTGACTGACTGACTGACTGACTGACTGACTGACTGACTGACTGACTGACTGACTGACTGACTGACTGACTGACTGACTGACTGACTGACTGACTGACTGACTGACTGACTGACTGACTGACTGACTGACTGACTGACTGACTGACTGACTGACTGACTGACTGACTGACTGACTGACTGACTGACTGACTGACTGACTGACTGACTGACTGACTGACTGACTGACTGACTGACTGACTGACTGACTGACTGACTGACTGACTGACTGACTGACTGACTGACTGACTGACTGACTGACTGACTGACTGACTGACTGACTGACTGACTGACTGACTGACTGACTGACTGACTGACTGACTGACTGACTGACTGACTGACTGACTGACTGACTGACTGACTGACTGACTGACTGACTGACTGACTGACTGACTGACTGACTGACTGACTGACTGACTGACTGACTGACTGACTGACTGACTGACTGACTGACTGACTGACTGACTGACTGACTGACTGACTGACTGACTGACTGACTGACTGACTGACTGACTGACTGACTGACTGACTGACTGACTGACTGACTGACTGACTGACTGACTGACTGACTGACTGACTGACTGACTGACTGACTGACTGACTGACTGACTGACTGACTGACTGACTGACTGACTGACTGACTGACTGACTGACTGACTGACTGACTGACTGACTGACTGACTGACTGACTGACTGACTGACTGACTGACTGACTGACTGACTGACTGACTGACTGACTGACTGACTGACTGACTGACTGACTGACTGACTGACTGACTGACTGACTGACTGACTGACTGACTGACTGACTGACTGACTGACTGACTGACTGACTGACTGACTGACTGACTGACTGACTGACTGACTGACTGACTGACTGACTGACTGACTGACTGACTGACTGACTGACTGACTGACTGACTGACTGACTGACTGACTGACTGACTGACTGACTGACTGACTGACTGACTGACTGACTGACTGACTGACTGACTGACTGACTGACTGACTGACTGACTGACTGACTGACTGACTGACTGACTGACTGACTGACTGACTGACTGACTGACTGACTGACTGACTGACTGACTGACTGACTGACTGACTGACTGACTGACTGACTGACTGACTGACTGACTGACTGACTGACTGACTGACTGACTGACTGACTGACTGACTGACTGACTGACTGACTGACTGACTGACTGACTGACTGACTGACTGACTGACTGACTGACTGACTGACTGACTGACTGACTGACTGACTGACTGACTGACTGACTGACTGACTGACTGACTGACTGACTGACTGACTGACTGACTGACTGACTGACTGACTGACTGACTGACTGACTGACTGACTGACTGACTGACTGACTGACTGACTGACTGACTGACTGACTGACTGACTGACTGACTGACTGACTGACTGACTGACTGACTGACTGACTGACTGACTGACTGACTGACTGACTGACTGACTGACTGACTGACTGACTGACTGACTGACTGACTGACTGACTGACTGACTGACTGACTGACTGACTGACTGACTGACTGACTGACTGACTGACTGACTGACTGACTGACTGACTGACTGACTGACTGACTGACTGACTGACTGACTGACTGACTGACTGACTGACTGACTGACTGACTGACTGACTGACTGACTGACTGACTGACTGACTGACTGACTGACTGACTGACTGACTGACTGACTGACTGACTGACTGACTGACTGACTGACTGACTGACTGACTGACTGACTGACTGACTGACTGACTGACTGACTGACTGACTGACTGACTGACTGACTGACTGACTGACTGACTGACTGACTGACTGACTGACTGACTGACTGACTGACTGACTGACTGACTGACTGACTGACTGACTGACTGACTGACTGACTGACTGACTGACTGACTGACTGACTGACTGACTGACTGACTGACTGACTGACTGACTGACTGACTGACTGACTGACTGACTGACTGACTGACTGACTGACTGACTGACTGACTGACTGACTGACTGACTGACTGACTGACTGACTGACTGACTGACTGACTGACTGACTGACTGACTGACTGACTGACTGACTGACTGACTGACTGACTGACTGACTGACTGACTGACTGACTGACTGACTGACTGACTGACTGACTGACTGACTGACTGACTGACTGACTGACTGACTGACTGACTGACTGACTGACTGACTGACTGACTGACTGACTGACTGACTGACTGACTGACTGACTGACTGACTGACTGACTGACTGACTGACTGACTGACTGACTGACTGACTGACTGACTGACTGACTGACTGACTGACTGACTGACTGACTGACTGACTGACTGACTGACTGACTGACTGACTGACTGACTGACTGACTGACTGACTGACTGACTGACTGACTGACTGACTGACTGACTGACTGACTGACTGACTGACTGACTGACTGACTGACTGACTGACTGACTGACTGACTGACTGACTGACTGACTGACTGACTGACTGACTGACTGACTGACTGACTGACTGACTGACTGACTGACTGACTGACTGACTGACTGACTGACTGACTGACTGACTGACTGACTGACTGACTGACTGACTGACTGACTGACTGACTGACTGACTGACTGACTGACTGACTGACTGACTGACTGACTGACTGACTGACTGACTGACTGACTGACTGACTGACTGACTGACTGACTGACTGACTGACTGACTGACTGACTGACTGACTGACTGACTGACTGACTGACTGACTGACTGACTGACTGACTGACTGACTGACTGACTGACTGACTGACTGACTGACTGACTGACTGACTGACTGACTGACTGACTGACTGACTGACTGACTGACTGACTGACTGACTGACTGACTGACTGACTGACTGACTGACTGACTGACTGACTGACTGACTGACTGACTGACTGACTGACTGACTGACTGACTGACTGACTGACTGACTGACTGACTGACTGACTGACTGACTGACTGACTGACTGACTGACTGACTGACTGACTGACTGACTGACTGACTGACTGACTGACTGACTGACTGACTGACTGACTGACTGACTGACTGACTGACTGACTGACTGACTGACTGACTGACTGACTGACTGACTGACTGACTGACTGACTGACTGACTGACTGACTGACTGACTGACTGACTGACTGACTGACTGACTGACTGACTGACTGACTGACTGACTGACTGACTGACTGACTGACTGACTGACTGACTGACTGACTGACTGACTGACTGACTGACTGACTGACTGACTGACTGACTGACTGACTGACTGACTGACTGACTGACTGACTGACTGACTGACTGACTGACTGACTGACTGACTGACTGACTGACTGACTGACTGACTGACTGACTGACTGACTGACTGACTGACTGACTGACTGACTGACTGACTGACTGACTGACTGACTGACTGACTGACTGACTGACTGACTGACTGACTGACTGACTGACTGACTGACTGACTGACTGACTGACTGACTGACTGACTGACTGACTGACTGACTGACTGACTGACTGACTGACTGACTGACTGACTGACTGACTGACTGACTGACTGACTGACTGACTGACTGACTGACTGACTGACTGACTGACTGACTGACTGACTGACTGACTGACTGACTGACTGACTGACTGACTGACTGACTGACTGACTGACTGACTGACTGACTGACTGACTGACTGACTGACTGACTGACTGACTGACTGACTGACTGACTGACTGACTGACTGACTGACTGACTGACTGACTGACTGACTGACTGACTGACTGACTGACTGACTGACTGACTGACTGACTGACTGACTGACTGACTGACTGACTGACTGACTGACTGACTGACTGACTGACTGACTGACTGACTGACTGACTGACTGACTGACTGACTGACTGACTGACTGACTGACTGACTGACTGACTGACTGACTGACTGACTGACTGACTGACTGACTGACTGACTGACTGACTGACTGACTGACTGACTGACTGACTGACTGACTGACTGACTGACTGACTGACTGACTGACTGACTGACTGACTGACTGACTGACTGACTGACTGACTGACTGACTGACTGACTGACTGACTGACTGACTGACTGACTGACTGACTGACTGACTGACTGACTGACTGACTGACTGACTGACTGACTGACTGACTGACTGACTGACTGACTGACTGACTGACTGACTGACTGACTGACTGACTGACTGACTGACTGACTGACTGACTGACTGACTGACTGACTGACTGACTGACTGACTGACTGACTGACTGACTGACTGACTGACTGACTGACTGACTGACTGACTGACTGACTGACTGACTGACTGACTGACTGACTGACTGACTGACTGACTGACTGACTGACTGACTGACTGACTGACTGACTGACTGACTGACTGACTGACTGACTGACTGACTGACTGACTGACTGACTGACTGACTGACTGACTGACTGACTGACTGACTGACTGACTGACTGACTGACTGACTGACTGACTGACTGACTGACTGACTGACTGACTGACTGACTGACTGACTGACTGACTGACTGACTGACTGACTGACTGACTGACTGACTGACTGACTGACTGACTGACTGACTGACTGACTGACTGACTGACTGACTGACTGACTGACTGACTGACTGACTGACTGACTGACTGACTGACTGACTGACTGACTGACTGACTGACTGACTGACTGACTGACTGACTGACTGACTGACTGACTGACTGACTGACTGACTGACTGACTGACTGACTGACTGACTGACTGACTGACTGACTGACTGACTGACTGACTGACTGACTGACTGACTGACTGACTGACTGACTGACTGACTGACTGACTGACTGACTGACTGACTGACTGACTGACTGACTGACTGACTGACTGACTGACTGACTGACTGACTGACTGACTGACTGACTGACTGACTGACTGACTGACTGACTGACTGACTGACTGACTGACTGACTGACTGACTGACTGACTGACTGACTGACTGACTGACTGACTGACTGACTGACTGACTGACTGACTGACTGACTGACTGACTGACTGACTGACTGACTGACTGACTGACTGACTGACTGACTGACTGACTGACTGACTGACTGACTGACTGACTGACTGACTGACTGACTGACTGACTGACTGACTGACTGACTGACTGACTGACTGACTGACTGACTGACTGACTGACGGGGTAACCTTGGATAAACAAGTCTAAAATGAAAAATTAAATGAAATGAAATATACCTGATAAAATAGTTGAAGGGATAAGTAGCTAGCAAATTTGATTAAAGATCTTAGTATATTTCATGTAAATAAAGTTAGTCACCGTATTACCTTTTTACCAGCAGTGACAACTCAAAGAGTTTTGTACGAAGCAAGATCAAATTATCATGATCTTAAACTATTTCAAAGGCTTCAATAAATATTACACAAATTTTAGCACTGATGGCATTATCCAAAGTTCTATCAAAAACCCAAGATGAAAAAAGACTTGTTTAGATAGAAATGATTGCAAACTTCTAAAAGATATCAATAAACCCTTCACAAAATTCTTACCAAGGGATGAAATAGGTATTGAATAAAACATGGTCTGCTAACATTTTAGCACCAGCTTGTGATACCCCCGGTCGTTGGAAAACTGCTCCGAAATGGAAACTTAGCTTCAAAATATCATCATGATACTATTATTATTACAAATTTGTTAGAATCTCTCTGGCGTAAATAGGGACAACTAGAGATATGAATAAAGTAAAATACCTGATTGATCTCCCGCATTCGAATAAAATGACGCAATGGTCTCTTTCAAATTTGTTACTAATTCATTCTTCCTTTGCAGGTCTTCTTGGGCATACTTCAACCTCTCTTCCAATACCTTGACCTCAGTTTCAGCATCCATACTCCCACCTCCTTCACCTTGTGACCCTGTGGTAATTTTCTCCTCACGTAACACTCGTAACTGCTCTTCAAGCTCTCCAATTCGTATCATAAGCTGTCCAATATGCGTCGACGCGTAATTCATTTCGTCTCTATATTTCTCTTCGACTTCATCGAAATCTTGACTCATCAGTCGATATTTCTCTTCGTAATCGCTCAACGCTAGCTCTAATTCTTTCACTTTTGATTGACGGTTCACTGTATCAAACTGCCAATCACTTTCAGCTGAATCTTCAGTGCCCACACCAGCTTTCATTTTGGTCAACTCATTATAAACTATCTCATAATTTCCTTGCAGCTCATCATAAAGTTTGTCTCTTTCCGCAAGCTCATGTTTGATATCATCAATCTCATCTTTCAACTGTGTGTTCTCGGCTACCGTTGCGATTTGATCACCGCCAAACAGTTGATCACACAACGAATCATAGCTTTCTTCCTTATTCCTCAACTCCTGTGTTAATTTCTCAAGCTGTTTACGTAATTCATCGATTTCAACCTCACTCTCATCTTTTCCGTTTATCCTCAAAGCGACTCTACTCGAATTTTGTTCTTCCATCAACTGCAGCTTGTTCTGAAGTGAGGCTATCTCCTCCGTTGATTCTTTCAGCTCCTTCGACTTCATTTGGACTTCTTGCTGTAACATGTGAACCGTATTCTTCAATTGCTGCATAGACACACTGCCAGTACGATCTCCACTCGATGTCACTCCAATTCCTGGATCCCCTTCCTTTTGCTTTTTACTCAATAAATCAATCTCGACATTCTTGCTCAGTAATATCATCTTCAACGTTGTCACTTCAATTGATTTTTCCTTCAGCTCTCGATAAGATGCGACAAGGCGACGCTTCCACTCACTTGGCCCACCTTTAAAAATTTCACGATCTTCTTCAGGGACTTCCTCTTCCCCAGAAACACTTCTTGGGCTTGCTAGAATTTCATCAACAGTTTTCTGCAAGTCTTCCTTCTCTAAGGCTAAAATCGACTTTTCATGTTCTAAATCATCAATTTTCTCTTCACGCTCCAGTAGTAATAATTTCGCATCCAAATCATTGTCATTTCCGTCGCTAGAAGTAAGCTCATGGACTCTTTTCTGCAGCTCTGTCTTATCCAAATCAAGCCGATACAAAGCTTCCTCGATTCTAGAATTCTCATCTTCCAACTCTGCAATTCTTTTCTCCTTCTCAAGTAGCCTTCTCTTCAAATCGTCATCTTCCGATGTGTTGCCTCCATCAACCTGAAAGGGTGACAATAATGCCCATTAGAGTTTCTCTGCCTAAAGGTGATACCAATCCACCTCCAGTACAGCCTGATCTACGGGGTATACCCACTGAGTGGCACAATTTCTTCGGGAGTGGCGCATTCGCAGCGAGAGCAAAAACAGAAGGAGAAAAAGTCGATAAATCGCGCACGAAGTGATAAAATAGGAAAGGAGTAACTCAGTCCATAAAACGCAGATCTTGTGTCTAAATTCAGCGTTTCCTACAACCCCATGACAGGAATACGTTTTTGGACACCTGGTACCATTAGCGATAGGACACCAAGTGTGTGGCAGTTTGAAATTTATATTAGAGGCGAGCCACCTTAATTTATCATTTTTCTGTGTTTTGAACTTATTTTTACTTGGTAAACAGCCACCTTTCACTGTTTCGTAATGTTGAATTTTTTCGGTAGTGAGCCACGCACTTAAGGTGGCTCGCTACCGAAATCTTACAAAGTTAGGAAACAGTGAAAGGTGGTTGTATACCAAGAAAAAATAAGTTCAAAATACAAAAATCAGTAAGTTAACGTGGCTTGCCTCTGATATAAATTTCAAACTGCTACACACTGGGTGTCCTATCGCTTATGCTCGTTCTTCAAGTAAAGCTTTAGCAGAGTTTTGTCGGCTTTGAGTCTCATTCATCAGAAAGAGCTTCTAAATCGTCAAAAAAATCAAGTTACCTGTTTCTGCAATGTTGCTTTCTCCAGTTCAAGCCTAAACATTGCATCTTCAAGATTTAATATCTGCTTCTCACATCCCTGCAGTTGCTCTCTTAGATCACCATCTCCATACTCTCCACCAGCTGTAAGTTCCTCTAGTTGCTTTTGAAGATCAGCGTTGTCCAGTTCAAGTCTATATATAGTTCCTTCCATCTTTGTGTACTCTTCCTCCATTCTTTGGTACTCTTCATCTTCCTTTGGGTCAGCCTTCCCGGCCCCCATATCAGTACAGCTAAACCCTGAGTCCATTCGTTCCCGTAATTCATCGTTCTCCTTTTCCAAAGTAGCTTTCTCTGCTTCCAATTTCTGAATAGCTTTGTCCATCTTCTTTAATAATTCTTCATCTTCCTTTGGGTCAGCCTTCCCGGCCCCCATATCAGTACTGCTAAAACCTGAGTCGATTCGTTCCCGTAATTCATCGTTCTCCTTTTCCAAAGCAGCTTTCTCTGCTTCCAATTTCTGAATAGCTTCGTCCATCTTCTTTAATAATTCTTCATCTTCCTTCTCCTTTCCTGCTCCCTCCTTACTCTTCCCTGCCCCTTCTTCATCGCCTCCCTCCAGCCTCATCCCATACTCCAACAACCTATTATAATCATCCTCCAATTCTTCCACCCTGCTCTTCATAAGCTCAAGATCTTCCTCGCTTTCCAAAGCCCTGTGGGTCAACTCAGAGATCTCAGACTCTCTATTCGCGACTTCTTTTTCTAAAATTTTCACTTGTCCGGTTAACCGTTCAATACTCTTCTCTCGTTTCTGCAATTCTTCTTCCAGACTCTTCCTTGAATTATCCCCTTTCTTCACTTCATTCTTCAAAGTATCAATTTTATCCAACAACAATTTATGCCCGATTTCATCATTCTGTTCCTTCTCTGATACTTCCCCTTCCAGTTCTGAGATTCTCAAATTAGTCTCTTCGACAATCTTCTGAAATTCCTCTACTTTGCTCTCCAATTCTAAATTCAAGATCTTCTGCGCTTCTAAATCGTCCTCGGAAGCTTTTACTTCCTTCTTGGAAAACGTTTCAACTAAGCGAGTTACTTCCGTCATCTCACTAACAACTTTTTTGATATCGTCTGGGTTAGAACCTCCAAACAAATCAGATTTCTCATCAACCTCTTCACGAAGCAATATATTCCCTGCAGCCAAAATCCCAACAGCTCGTAGCTCCTTCTTCAGACCATCCCAAGCTTGCATCAGCTCTGCAAAATGATCACTAATTCCATTCAAAACAAGCTCTTTGCTTTCATTTTCCGAGTAAGATGAAGACAATTGATCATGTGTCTTCGCACTTAATTCACCGACTGCATCCTGTGTGATCTCTAATGCAATATTACGGGCTCTCAAGTCCTCAACCTCTGCTTCCAAGCTCGTGTTATTGTCTTGCAAGGCGTCTATTTCCTCATAAGCAGAATCTCGTTCTTGCTGTGTCATTTCTAAGTCATATTTCAGATCGGAGATTTCTTTTATCTTAGCATCAATCAATTCAACTTTACTCCTCAAATCTTCTTCCAGGTTCGAATTACTTTCCTGACTTTCAGACTTATCATCTTCTTTCATGGTATTCTTATCAACCTTTTTCTTAACATACTCCCTGACCATTCTCTTAAATTTCTCTTCATCTTTAGCTGGCAAAGTCTCAATAATTTCCAGCTCATTTATAACAACTTCAAGCATCTTTTCTTTGGTTTCAAGATTCTTCTCGGCATTCTCAACCCGTTTCTGTGAATCCTCCAACCGAGCATTCAACGCACCAATCTCCGACTTAGCTTTCTCCCCTGCATCACTATGCCTTCTGTTCCCCGCTCTCATTTGTTTTTCAAGATTCTTATTCTCTGTAATCAACTTCTTCATTTTGTCTTCAAGATCTTTCAGCTTCTCCTCATGAGCCTTTGAGTCTTTTACTTCATTCTTCATTTTGGTATTCCTTGCTTTCAACGAAGTCAGCTCAGCTTCAGCTTTCTTCAACTTATCTTTAAGATTATCAACTTGTTTCACTTGTCCTTGCATGCTCTCAACCTCCTTTTCAAACATTTCTATAGATTCCAAAAGAGTCTTGATATCCTCCTCTTGCTCTCTTACTTTCTTTTCTAGATCCACTGCAGCTAATTTCTCCTGCGTTGCTTCAACTTTTTTTTGGCTACGCAGTTGCTTAGGTCTTGGTGACACAGGTATTTTCGAAGCACTCCTCCCTCGTCCAGCACCCTTCTTTTCGATTGATTTCTGATCATCCGACGGCGACTTTCCTATACTTATCATCTTCGGTGCTCTGCTAGATGAATTATTTGTATCTACGGAGCCCTCTTGGGGCGGGAATTCAAAAGTTGTTTCCACGTTACTTTCTGTAGCAGCCTCTATCTCAGCCTCGATCGCTTCTTTACGACGACCTTCTCCTTTGGAACTCAGGACACCAACAATCGGAGATGAATGCTCTGCAAAATCAGTTCTTTCTACTTCCAGCTCTGCTATGATTCTTTCTTGTTCGATACATTTCTTCTTCAATTCGTCAACAGTAGTCTTCAAGCTCTCCAAATCTTCGCCATGCCCTGCAATATCACCTCCCTTAATATCTTCAATCAAAACCCACTCTTTTCTTTTCCAATCCTTTCCAGCTCTCTTCTCCAGTTCTGCAATGTCCTTCTGCAATGACTTCAACTTGTTATCCTTCGAGATGATCTCCTTCTCGAGCTCTACCAGCTTAACACGTTGTTGTCTAATAACGTCGTCTTTTTGTTCCACTAGACTACTAACTGGTGTACTCCTTTGTTTCGTTAGTTGTTCTTTAAGCGTTTCATTCTCCCTTGCAAGCGATTGCAAATCATTTGGCAGGCTACTATTTTCATCCACAGTAAACCCAGCTGCACCATCGCCTTGCTGTGCAGCTTCAATCAAAACATATTCTTTATTCTTCCAGCCTTTTCCAACTTTCTTTTCAAGCTCTGCAGTGTCCTTCTGCAGTACCTTAAGCTTTTCATCTTTCGACATGATCTCCTTCTCAAGCTCTGCTAATTTGCCACGCTGATGCCTAATAAGATCATCTTTTTGCTTCACAACACTAGTAACTGGTGCATTCTTATGCTTCGTTAGCTGTTCTTTAAGAGCATGATTCTCCTTTGCGAGCGACTCCAGATCACTTTGAAGGCTACTGTTCTCATCCACAGTAAACATACCATCCACATTATCCAATCTACCTGTTCCTCCATCTCTTGATGATCTTCTTTCTTGCCCTGTTTTCAAGGCGAGTTCCTGCTTAAGCTCTCTAACTCTCGATTCCAATTCTTGGATGAGGGTGTCTCTAAGCTCTATCTCCTGTTTAACCTCATCGCTATAGTCTTTCAGCGACTCAACGGATGCAAGACTTGCGTTGCCCTCTGCAAAGCTAGCTGGATCTAAACTATCGAAGATTCCTGCACTGATACTCTTCGATGTATCATCTGCCTTGCTGATGACATCACTCTGAGAACTTGACTCCTCTCCCTTATCTCCACGCTTTGAAGCCGCGCTGTCCCTCCCTTCATTCCTACTCTTCGGTCTGGCTTCCTTCTTCTTCTTAATGGAATCATCACTCGACAACCTCTGATCCCTCTCCTTAATACTTGCCCCCTTCTCAAGCCTTTCTTTCTCCATTTCCAAAACCCTGATTCGTCTTTTCAGCGCCATGATCTGATCTCTCGCTGCTCTATCAAGTATCTTCTCATCGAGGCTCCTATCCGTTCCTAGCTGCTCCTTCACAGCAATCTTTGCTTCTCGCAGATCTTTAGCTAGCGAAGTGATCTGCTTTTGCTTGTTGCTGATTTCCTGTTTCAGCACTTCGTTTTCTTTGAATAACTTCTTCAAATCATCTCGAAGCATATGAATCGTTCCGTGATGATCAATACCATCACTTTGGCATCCTGATCTTGCCTTTTGCAAATATTTCTCCAACTTTCCATTTTCCTCCTCTGCAATCTTCAAAAGCTGCTCCAACTCTTTGATCCTCGCAGTGGACTCTTTAAACTTTGCTTTTAACTTCGCTAGCTCTTCCATTAAGTTGCTAAGCTCCTCCTCACTCCGTCTTGCATCCTCCGCCATTTTCTCCTTCATCTTCTCAATGTTGTCTCTTTCCTTTTTTTCTTGCTCATGCAGCCTCCTTCTCATATCCCTAACCTCGTCTTCATCCACTCTCAATTTGTCATTCAGATTCTTTATTTGGAATTCAAAATTCTTCACAACTGTACGATTATCATCAGCGTTTTCAATCTCTTTCTTAAGCATATCATTCTCCGCTATTATGGCCCCAACAGTCTTTTCTTGATTTTCTTTCAACTTGCTCATAATGCTCCTCAATTTGGCATTCTCTTTCAAACAGGCGTTAAGTTCTTCTCGCATTCTTCCCGCAGTCACTTCATTAACCTCCAAAACGCGTGTCGCATCTTCCAGCTCATCTTGTGTGACGTCATACTCTGCTGTCTTAGCATCCAGCCTCACACTGAGTTCTTCAGCACGTAGCATCAAATCTCGATACCGTTTCTCTACGTCACTCAGCCTCCTTCTCAGTATATACAGCCTCGATTTGTAGTCTTTAGCCTCAAAATCTTCGTCAGAAGAAAAGTCTCGCTCCAAGTCATCCTCAACTTTGATCAGCCCTTCTTCTAAGATTGCACTGATGTTAGTTATCGTTGCGGTCGCATTTGCGAATAAATCCCAGGCGAAGCTTCGGCGTGTAGAATATTTTTTTTCCCGGTCATATTTAACTTCAATGGCTTGAAATTTACGCTTTCCGGATTCAAACTCGTCCGAGTATTGCTCAAGGGCACCTTCGAGAAGTTTCGCTGTCGAATCCTTCTGCAAGATGAGGTGGCCACGTAATATTCCAGTCAGATGACCATGTCCTCTCTCCATATCTGCCACAATCTTTGTTATTGCCGTAGTCTCATCTTCCAGGCTCAAAATCCGAGATGTTAGCTGATGATTCTCCGTCTGCAATCTCTTGATCAACTTATTTCTGTCATACCTCGAGGATCCACCATCTGTGGAATCCATAGGAAGTGACTCGTAGCTTCCATCGAGCATGTCAACAGGTGTATGTTGCCTACTGATAGCAAGGTTTTCTATGTCACTTTGCAGTTTCTTCATCTCAATTGCAAATAGTTTCGCGTCATCCTCGTGTTTGATTTTCAGCTTAACAAATTCTTCATTGATTTGTTTGCGATCTTTCTCAGAAGCAGTCAACTTTTTCTTTAATTCCTTCACTTTTTCGTCATTTTCAATCTTATCCTCCTGTAATTTCTCAATCTTTTCATTTGCTTTACTCAGTGTGTCAAACTGCTCTTTCCAAGCAGCAACCTCATTCTCACTTTTCTTCAAATTAGTTTTCAGCTCATCCAGTTCTTCGCATAGACGCTCAACTTCAAGTTCTTTCAGGAAGAGCCTTTCATTGAGT